>BLSH010121685.1:186381-223617 GCA_018402905.1 Glandirana rugosa | reverse complement strand
GATGGATGGCTAGGTGAGCATGGATGGATGGCTGGGTGGGTGAGCATGGATGGATGGATGGCTAGGTGAGCACAGCTGGGTGGGTGAGCATGGATGGATGGATGGGTGAGCACGGCTGGGTGGGTGAGCATGGATGGATGGATGGGTGAGCATGGATGGATGCTGGGTGGGTGAGCATGGATGGATAGATGGGTGAGCATGGATGGATGGATGGGTGTGCATGGATGGATGGGTGAGCATGGATGGATGGCTGGGTGAGCATGGATGGATGGCTGGGTGAGCATGGATGGATGGATGGATGGGTGAGCATGGATGGATGGATGGGTGAGCATGGATGGATGGGTGAGCATGGCTGTGTGAGGATGGATGGATTGATGGATGGGTGGCTGAGCATGGATGGGCTAAGAATGGGTGGGTGATTGATGGATGGTGGGGGTTGCTAACTGTCATTTAGCAGTGCTGTGGGCATTACACATTGCCCACAGCACTGCACATGTCTTTCCTCCCCCTCTCTCCTCTCACAATGCACCGATCGGTGCGGAGAGGAGAGAGAAAAGCCGGCGGAAGCGCTGGCTTGTTGACATGTGATCGTGCCGTCATTGGACGGCGCGATCACGTGGTGAAAGGCCGCTCACAACGGCCATTCACCGCGATCCGTGATCAGTCGGGTCCCCCGGACCCGACGGTCACGGATGTTCCTGTGTGCGCGCCCCAGGGGGCGCGCGGGAAGCGCGATTCTGGGAGGACGTCCATGGACGTCCTCCCAGAATAATGCAACCGCCCTGTGGACGTCTTTTATCTATAGGGCGGTTGGGAAGTGGTTAAAGTGTTACACACAGTTTCCAGATGTTTGCAGAACAGTGATATGGGTTCTCCCGGCTTATTTATACTTTTTTGACACAGTTTGAAGATGATTTTAGAACAGTGATATGGCTTCTACCGTTAATTAATACTTTTCAGACACAGTTTGAAGATGGTCCACATCCACCTCCATTTTTGATTTTTTTAGGAAATTATTTTTTAAAAAATGCTTTTAGTTATTTCCCTGTTCCCATTTCTTTGTAGGGCACTTGTCCCACCCTTACCCCCATTTTCCTTCCTTTTGCAGACCTCTAGGACTTTCCTGGACTTTTTTACAGCAATTTTCAGAACTTTTAGTAAAATTACCAGAACCCCGGACCCGAACCCGGACTTTTTTTGAAAAGTCCGGGTTCGGATCCGGGTCCCGGACACCCCAAAGTTCGGTACGGACCCAAAATTTACAGTCCGGGTTCGCTCAACACTATTTAATAGTTATTATTATTATTTCTTTCTTATTTCCCAATTTCGGAAATTCAGAAATAAGGAAGTACATTTGAAATAATAAGTTATAAATGTATTCTTTTAACTAATTATAAATAATAATAAGCTATTATTATTTCAAATGTTCTTCCTTATTTCAGAATTTCCAAAATTCGGAAATAAGGAAGAACATTTTAAATAATAATAGCTTATTATAATGTATAATAAGTTAAAATAATAAATCACTTATTATTTCAAATGTTCTTCCTTATTTCTAAATTTCTGAAATGCGGAAATAAGAAAGAACATTTGAAATAATAACTATTGAATTATAGGTATTGGAATTTCCTTGAAAGTTTGGCTGTTAGTGAACTTAAATATGAAATTTATGATTGATTGCCATATTTTCAAGAAAATTCCAATACCTATAATTTAATAGGTAGTTATTATTATTTCAAATGTTCTTTCTTATTTCTGAATTTCAGAAATAAGGGAGATCATTTGAAATAATTTATTAATGTATTATTTTAACTTATAAATTATAATAAGCTATTATTTCAAATGTTCTTCCTTATTTCCGACTTTTGCAGTGTGTAACTGTACATATGCATACTGTATGTGTGGGTGTGTATATACTGTGTGTATATTGTGTGTATACCTACAATATACACACAGTGTATTCACACACACATACCTACATACATACTGTATGCATATATACAGTCACACACTGCAAAAGTTGGAAATAAGGAAGAACATTTGAAATAATAACTTATTACAATTTATAATAAGTTAAAATAATCAATAACTTATTATTTCAAATGTTCTTCCTTATTTCTGAAATTTGGAAATTCGGAAATAAGAAAGAACATTTGAAATAATAATAAATAACTATTAAATTATAGGTATTGGAATTTTCATGAAAGTATGGCTATTAGTGATAAATTTCATATTTAAGTTCACTAACTGCCAAACTTTCAAGGAAATTCCAATGCCTATAATTTAATAGTTATTAGTTAGTTATTATTTAGAATTTTCGAATTGCTGCAATTGCCGCAATTCGGAAATTGAAAATTCGGAGTTCGTCCGAATTGCCGGATTTTGCAGAATTCGGTAAAAACGAAATTCAGAACGAAACAAATCGCACAAGCCTAGTGTGTATTATGGCATCCAAAGAGTTCAATTTTGGTCTCATCTAACCAGACTATATTCTCCCAGTATTTCACAGGCTTGTCTACATTTTTTGCAGCAAATTTTAAACAAGCTTCAACGTGCTTTTTCTTCAGCATTGGAGACATGGTGAGTAGAGTAGAGTTGAGCGAACCCATACTGTAAAGTTCGGGTCCGTACCGAACTTTGGGGTGTCTATAACTCGGACATTTGAAAAAAAGTTTGGGTTCGGGTTCTGGGTTTGGGTATTTGATCACGCATGTTGAATAGCTGCAGGGCAGCCAATCAACAAGCGTTTCACTGGTTTGCCCTTTAGAAGCCATCACAGCCATGCCTACTAATGGCATGGCTGTGATTGGCCAGTGCATCATGTGACCCAGTCTCTTTATAAGCTGGAGTCACTTAGTGCTGCATGTCACATGCTCTCTGGGTAGTATAGGGAGAGGATGCTGCAGGCGCTGTGAGGGACAGATTGCAGATATAATAACATCTCATCCTGCATTACAGAACGATCTGATTGTGGAGTAGGTAGAGATTACTACTACTACTGCTTTTAGGGACAGATTGCAGATCTCATCCTGCATTAAAGAACAATCTGACTGGACTAGATAGAGTCTACTGCTTAGAGGGACAGATTATTGTTCTAAAATCATCTTCTAGTTCTATAGGGTCAGGTTCCTGCTGTTGCTGTAAGGAACAGATTATTGTTCTAAAATCATCGCCTACTCCTATAGGGTCAGGTTCCTGCTATTGCTGTAAGGGACAAATTATTGATCTAAAATCATTTTACTTCCTTTTGCAGCCCTCTAGCACTTTCCAGGACTTTTTTACAGTCATTTTTGTGCCGCAAAGTTTGGATCCCCATTGCCTTCAATGGAGTTCGGGGTAAATTTCGGGTCAAGTTCGGTACCGAACCCAGACTTTTTCCCAAAGTTCGGCTGAACCCACCGAACCCGAACATCCAGGTGTTCGCTCAACTCTAGTGGTGAGCATGCAAACAGACCATAGCAGTTGAGTACATTGCCTATTGTTTTCTTTGTAACAATTGTACCTGCTAATTTCAGGTCTTTCTGAAGCTCTCCACAAGTGATCCTTGGCACTTGGACAACTCTTCTGATAATTATTTTTCACTCCTCTGTCAGAAATCTTGCAAGGAGCACCTGGTCATGGCCAGTTTATGATGAAATGATGTTCTTTCCACTTCCGAATTATGGCCCCAACAGTGTACATTGGAACATTCAAAAGTTTGGAAATCCTTCTGTAACCAATGACATCAGTATGTTTTGCAACAATAAGGTTGTGAAGGTCTCGAGAGAGCTCTTTGCTTTTACCCATCATGAGATGTTTCTTGTGTGACACCTTTTTTATAGGCCATTGGTTGAGACTGAACCATCTGGTATCAATTTGAACTGATAAGGGGCAGGATTGCTTTCTAATTACTGATAGATTTCAGCTGGTGTCCTGGCTTTCCCTGCTTTTTTGCACCTCCCTTTCTTCATGTGTTCAATACTTTTTCCCTGTGTCATTCCTTTTTAATACACATAATTTAATTTCTCTTTCGTACATCACGGGACACAAAGCAGACTATATAACCATTACTTACTGGGTTATACACCACCTATAGGTGAATGGACACTGGCAGCCACAACATTGACAGGAAGTCCCCCTCTATATAACCCCTCCCATACAGGTAGTACTTACGTTTTTTTTTTAGCCAGTGTCCAAAAGGTGTATGGTCACTTTTAAGCTCTCTTGAGCTTCCATGCTGTAGTCCCAAACAGGTTGTTTTTTTTTTATTTTTGTTTTTTTTTTTAGTAATTCTTTTATTTATCAGAAAGGTAACATGTTACTTACAGCTGGATTTCCAGTGACAGTTTTACAAGCGAGAAACAAAGCACATAATGGTGGGTTACATTATCTCCCAAGTCCTAAAGGGCAAGTCTTCTTTGTAAAACATAAAGACAATATAAAAGATAAAGAAACCTTTCACATTTTCCTGAATTTAAAAAATAGAGTAGAATATAGGGCAAGGAGTCTTAGATCTGGCGAATCGTCTCGTTATGCATGCCTCCCGTCCATTCCATATGTACTTGGATTGGTAAACTCAGGACCTAGTCGGGCAAGGGTCTTAATAGGAGGATAAGAATCTGAGATACATGGGGGACCGGGGGAAGGGTCGATTTGACCTCCTTACGGACCAGAGATCGAGGGTTAACTGCCTGCCAGATCTGAGAGTAAAAAAAAATAAAAAAATATATAGAAAAACTTACAGTCGGAGTCAAGGGGGAGAGGTAAAAACTCAGAAGAAGGGAGAGAACCGCGTGCCCCCGCATCCAGGGCCCCAAGTGCAGTGCCCAGTAGAAGCATTAGTGCGGAATTTCTGCCAGGTAGGCATCCGTGAAAACAAAATACTGCCAGGGTCTCCATGTCTCTCCGTAGATCTCCTCTTGTTGTACAGGGTGGCAGTGAGGTCTTCCATATTTCTTAGCTCATTGATTTTAAAGAACCACAACGCCAGAGAGGGGGGTGCTCGGACTTCCAGCAGAGGGGGATGCAGGCCTTGGCCGCATTCAGGAGCTGTATTGTAAGTGAGGTTTTGTATTTTTTGATAGGGCGCTCGGACAGGTGAAGAAGACACTTCGCTGGCTTGTTCTCCAGATCGACACTTGTCAGGTGCTTGATAGTGAGAGTCACCCCTTGCCAGAAATGGTACAACTTAGGGCAGCTCCAAAAAATGTGGAGCATCGTACCTTCCTCCTTACTGCACACTGGAGGTCTGGGGGAATAAGCGGTGAAGGACCGAAGATACCCTGTACCACCGCGTCAGGATTTTGTAGCATGTCTCTTGAATTTTGGTGGTGATTGAAGATTTGTGTGCGAAATGAAGTATTTTCTCCCGTTTCGAGTTTGTAAATTGGATGCCCAGTTCCCCCTCCCATTTGGAAAGGAACGTGGGCTTGAAGCCTTCTGGAGACTGAGTCAGAGAAGTGTACAACATAGAGAGGCTGTGGCGGACCGGCTCCCCCCCCCCACGACATACAACCTCAAGAGCAGTTAATGGCCTGGCGAGACCTGGGGTCTGCTGATATTTCCAAAGAAAAGCATGAAGCTGGAGGCCACTCAGAAAGTCCAAGGGGGGAGGCGGCATCGGATACCACCGGCGAAGAGTGGGTCCCGAGTTGAAAAAGTCGGAGACATATAACTGCCCCTATCCTTTTAAACGCTGTAAGAGCTGATTGTTAATGCCGGGTGCAAACTCTGTATTATCGAGAATCAGGATCATGGAGGAAGGTTACGGTGAGACTGATGTATGTCGGAAGGCATCCCTGGCCACCACCAGGATGCCGCCGAGAATTGTGTGTTCCACTATAGTCCGTGGAAGAGGAGAGCGGATCCCCGGCCAGCTTTTCGCCGTGTTCGCAGAGTCTTCCAGTTCCATGGCTACCCACTGTTTTGAGTCAGCATGGCAGAACCAGTCTACCACTCTGGTCAAGTGGGTTGCCCTGTAGTAAGCCTTCATATCTGGTAGGCCACCCCCCCCCCCCCCGGGACTTAGGCAGATGGAGGGTAGAAAGTTGGATCCGTGACTGTCGATGGGACCATACAAGCTCGCGGAACAGGGCGTCTATCCGCTTAAAGAAAGCAGACAGAAGGCAAATGGGAAGGGCTTGCATAATGTACAGCATTTTGGGGAGCGAGGTCATTTTCAATGCATCTGCCAAACCACGTAAGTGTAAGAGAATGCCAGCGAAGGAGTTCTGCTTCAGTCGGGCAAGCAGGGGCACGTAATTAACTGAGTAAAGGGCACCAATGTCAGCTGTGATGTCTACTCCCAGGGGGAAAGTCGACCTCAATGGGCCTACCACAGCTTGGTCCGCGGTGATGTTGAGCACCGAGGATTTGGATATGTTTATCTGAAAGGGGGATAGGGTGATCCATATTCCCGCAGCAGTTTGAGAACCCTCGGATGGGATGTATTGGGTGTAGACAGAAAATAAGGTCGTCTGCAAAAGCTGCCAACCTATGCTCCCCAGAGCCTTTACAGAAACCCATCACCTCTCTATCTGTCCTTGGCATGCAAAGGAAGGGCTCAAGCGTCAAGATGAAAATTAAGGGGGACAGCGGGCACCCCTGCCGAGTCCCGTTTCGAATATTGAAGAAGGCCGACCGAGTTTCATTGACCTTAATCGCTGCCGATGGGATGGATATAAGAAAATAATCCAGCTGAGCATTGACGCTCAGAGGCCTATATGTTCCATAGTGGCACGCAGGAAGGCCCAGTTAACCCGGTCAAAGGCCTTCTCTGCGTTGGTGGATAACAGTAGTAGGGGCCGTCTCCCTGCCCCCGCCGAGTGTATCATGTTCAGCACCCAGCTGGTGTTGTCCCTCACCTCCCGCATGTGGACAAATCCCGCCTGGTTGCAGTGGATCAAACCCGGTATATGAGGGAGCAGCCGGTTCGCCAATACCTTGGCAAACAGCTTCAGGTCTGCGTTTAGGAGGGCTATAGGGCGGTAGCTCCCACAATGCTGCAGATCCTTACCCTCCTTCGGGATGAGGGAGATAAAAGCTCTCAAGGAGTTTCCGGGGGAAGGCTTGCCTGGCCGGAATGGCGTTGAACGCCTCCACCATGGGTCCCGAGAGTCTCAAGGAAGGCCTTGTAATATTCAGGGGTCAGCCCATCTGGACCCGGGGCCTTCCTGGGTTTGGCCCCAGCCAGGGCAGTCCCGAGCTCCTCTGCTGTTATGGGCTGCTCAAGGTCTTCCTGGATCTCAGGATCCAGGGTTTGCATCCCCGAAGTGGCTCGATAGGCGTGTATCACTGAGTCCACTGCCTGGGACGTACCTAGCGGGGAGGGATCATTCAAGTTGTACAATCCTTCAAAGAAAGGACAAAATTCTCCCGCTATATCAGAGGACGGGGATAATTTCTGACCCGCTGCCGACTGTACACTAGGGATGTAAGACTTAACACGTGGGCCCATAAGTGCCCGCACCAGAAGCATGCCCGGTTTGTCAGAGAACTTGTACATACTCCATTTAGCCCATGCCAACTTTTGCTTTGTTTTATGGAACATGAGCGTGCGGAGTTCCTCTCGGACCTTCAGGAGGTCCTGGATGGTGGAACGGGCCAGGGACTCCTTGTGGGCCCACTCTAAGGCACATAGGCGTGTGCACAGGTCCTCTGTCTGCTGTAGTCACTCTTTTACAGCGAGCTCCCCATCTAATCAGGACTACCCACACCACCACCTTATGCGCCTTCCAGATCACAAAGGGGTTGGCGACAGAGCCGGCGTTCATGGAAAAGTAGTCCCGCAGAGTAGATAGGACATCTAGACAGATCTCTTCCGATTGAAGGAGTGCCTCATTCAATTTCCAACTTGGTGGAGAGCAGGCCATCTGATCAAAGTACGTGTGATGCACCTGGGAGAAGAATGTGAATTTGCAGTCCTGCGGGTGCTGAATTCACCATGGGTCAACCAGGTGGAGGGTGTTTAAGTCTGCCTTGATTCCGCGGAGTGCAGAGTAAGAAAGGTGGGAGGCAACTCTTGAGACATCGAGCAGCTGTTCCATGGCGAGGTTCAAGTTGCCACCAAACACCAGAAGGCCCTCTGCGAAGTCTAGGAGTTCAAGGAGAAGCCAACGTCGAAATTGCGCATGGTCTTTATTGGGAAAATACAAGTTGGCAAGGGTGACTTGGACACCTGATATGAGACCACGGAGAAGAAGGTAGCGGGTCTATTTTCTGCGCCTCCAGGTTGTGTGAATCTGGCAATGAGAATGCTAACCCCCTTTGACTTGGAAATGGGGAAACACTGTGGTATACCACAGGAAAAGCATTGTTTGTTAGCTTGGGGATGTGGTCCCCCCTAAAGTGCGTCTCCTGAAGGAAGGCCACCTGTAACCCCTCTTTTTTCAGGAATAAGAGAAGCTGCGACCGCCTCTCTGGCATGTTGAGCCCTCGACTGTTGAGGGACGTGATTTTGAGGAGCACCATGGATGCACCTAAATGTCTGCTATGCACCTCCAGAGGACAGCGCAGGCCAAAAGGGGCCCAGGGGAACCCGTACACGTGGCACGCAGATTAAAAAAAAAAGGGGGGGGAGAGAAATCAAATAGAATTAGATGGAAAACACAGGGGAGGGAGTCAGCAGAAAAAAGAGGGGGGAGAAAAGCAAAAGGGTCTAGCCCAAGGGGCTAGGTAGGCAGATAACAAAAAGAGGGGGAGGAATAGGAAAGGCACTAATCTATATCCAAGGCCACCGGCCTTTGCATTCCGGTAGCACCCAAAGGTGTGAATTCCGGAGCGGAACCTATGGTGGGGTGGGTGAGGAGACCGTAGGGGTCGCCCTAAACCACAAATAGTAGGTTACAACTATGTCAGGGAAGATGGAGATGCTGAGATTGGAGAACTAATGAGACCATCAGCCAGGTATACAGGAGAGGAACCACAGAACTAAAACAGGGTAATGCAGATGGGTCAGGAGAATGTTAGCACGTGGATATCCACTAGGCACATAACACTAGACCCGTTGCCAATTTACCGGGAGCACAAATGAGTAGTCACATCGCATTAAGACAGTGTAAATAACAAGTAATAAAGAATAAGCAAATAATAAACAAACAAGTTACCCAACATCTGCCCCAGGTGCCCCCCCCTCCATGCAGGCGGATCCTCTGAGGAAGGCCAGATGCCCCCCCCTCTGTTCAAAAGAACAACATGCATGGTGAACCAGCAGTTAAAGAAACCTCCATTCCCCACCCAAGCTTCAGCGAGCCCGTGGACGACAGCCGGGCCCCCACACCGCCCCCCGCAGCCCCCCCTGGCCAGGGCGACATTGTAACCAAGGAGGAACCGAGGGCGCGGGACACAGTTCCGGACCCCGCCCACAGGAGCGCCCGCGGGGGGGGGAGTCCCCAACCTGTGAAAGAAGAACTAAGGTGAGAACGATCATAGTCCAGAACATGCTATGTGGCTCATGTCCCTAATTTTAATCACCGATGGGCAAACTAGTGCCCGGAGAATACTTGGTATACATCTCTAAGGTTCAGGCCAAGTCCACTGCACGATTTAGACACTGGGCATTTCCCAGGCGGGGCACTCGCTGCAGCCGCTTCTGTCCAATGTTGAACGGTGCTATGGGAGATCCAGAGAAGTTCCAGCCTGGGGAGGGCGGAAGGGCAGCACAAAGGAGCCAAGTCCAGATAGCCAAGTGCCGCAACAAGCGGGGCAGGTCAGCCCTGGCAGCATCTCAGGAGAGAGGGAGGGGTGGGGGGAAATAGCAGGAGGCCAAAACAGGCGACCCAGGCTACCGCCTCCACCTCCGGTCGGGAAGAAATTCCACAGCAGCCACCGGCCGAGACAGCGGGCCAGGACCGCCCTCCAGCCCCCCCGGGTGACAGTTAGGAGCAGGATACCAAAGATTCATGAGGCATGGAAAAGTCTATCCACTGGGCAAAGGCAGCAAAGGGGTAACAAAACTCCGGTACTATGGCGAGTGACCGCGTTATCAAAACAGATAGATAAAGGCAAAGGGTGGTAGATGTATCATCTTACCCGAGTCCGCGTTGGTCTGGAACCTCAGGACTCTGGGGCGGTGGGTCTTTGCTGGGATGTCTCTCTACTTTGTGCACGGGATCGAGGCCTCCGTTGACGCTGCGGCCGCGGCAGTGGGGGTAAGCCCACTCCCTGGGAGAGAAGAAAATCATGCTAATTTGGCACCTCCACTGCTGGCTGATTGATGAAGCTGAAGAGGCCTGGCAGCTGCTCTGGCGTCCGGAGGTAGAATTCCTCTCCGCCCTTCTTCACTATGTGGTGGAAAGGATGGCCCCAGCGGTAGGTGATCTCCGAGTCCCTGAGGAGATCCAGGAGTAGACGCAGCAAGCCCCGCATGGCCCAGGTTTGCTGAGACACATCAGTTGCTCCGTCGAAATCCAACGGGCCCTTTGCCCAGGTCTGACAGACAATCTCCTCCTTGACGGTAAAGAAGTGGACCCGGCATAGAACATCACGGGGCGTGTCCCGGGAGTCTGACCCCACCCCCCATGTACTCTGTCCAACTCAAGGTCTGCAGTGGGCGGTTGGTCTAGATATCTGTTTAGGATGGCCGTCACCATGGCCTTGAGATCTGGCCCTCTTGTAGCCTCAGGGATGCCCCGGAGTCGGAGATCATTCCATCTACTGCGGTTTTCGCCGTCATCCACTCTGAGCTGGATATTTATGAGGTGGCAGCCGAAAGCATGCTGATCCACCTCCCAGGGCTGAGAGCCTTGTCTCAGAGTTGGCAGAATCCTCTAAGTCGGACACCACGTCCACGTGGCCCCGCAGATCATGCAGTTCTTTCGTGAGGGCTCTCACTATGGATGTGGCTATGGCCTGCAGGTCTTGTCTGGTAGGCAGGGAGGTAATGTTGTCACGGAGATTGTACTCTGCATGGCTCCCTGACAGGGAGGGGAGCGGGTCGGCCGCGAGTCCTCATCTGGTAGCTCCGGAGAATGGATAGGAGAGAGCAGCCGAGGTGGTCGCTGGCAGTCATCTCCAACAATCCTGGCCCCCACCTCTGTCTGTGCTCCCTTCTTTCCGGAAGGCTGGTTTGTGTGCGGTGGCGCCATCTTGGCCGAGGGCACCGGGGACGAGAGCCCGTGATTTCGTGAGAAGTATTGTGTGATCTCCGGGCCTCTAGGATCCCCCGAGGTGTGGGAACATTTACGATCCCCTGCAATGTGTCAAGTGGCTCCCAGACCAGGTCTAGTTGATGCGGGTCCCGGATCTCGCCCCAGCAGAGCTCCAGGTAAAGCGTCTTCACGCCATCATCACTTAGCCATGCCCCCCCCAAACAGGTTCTTGAGAATCAATGGACAGCGTTTGCAATCGGATCCATTTAAAAAAAGCTGCTATGCTAAGATGAATGGTTCCCGAGCCTCGCTAAGATGACAGAAGACACAGCGAGATTTTGCTTGTTTTGTGACCCTGAGAGGCACTGGACCCTGTGTACTGGAATTCTGGGCACTTCATAACTAAGGCAATTCCTGCAGGGTGCTGTACAGGTCCAAGGGAGTGGACCTTCATTATAACAAGGGTACCCAGTCCTTGAAGGTCCTTAGCTGACAACCCGCTGTGATGGGTGAAGATTGTACCACTGTCTTATGTCGGGGTCCTGCGGCATGAATGGTGAGTGACCCCTGTGAAAACAGGGGCATGTCTTTTATTATCCCCTGCAAAGTTATATTTGTTTGGGCTGACATACTTTTTTTCTTTGAAAATAAAAAAGTGTGGATTGCCCTCTTTTTTTGCTTACCCACTAGAGCTCTGCTCTGTCACTTTGCAGTTTAGTAAAAACAAAAAAAAATGTTTTTTAACTGAATGACCTGGTCCTCGGGCCACACATGCGTGGTAATATAGCAAGTGGTAGCCCAATTTATGTTGCAAAAATTGTGGGGGAATGTACGGTCTGAGAACTTAAAGCTACAATCTTCCAGGGAGATTATGTGGTACTGAGGAACCTGTGGTACTATTCACACAAGCCAGTTACAATTCTCTTAGGAAAGCTATGTCTTCTAGAAAGGGCAGTGGGGGGAGCACAGAAGCAAGGGGCACAAATGTTCCTCCCTAAGAATGCAGAACTTTTCAGGGGTAGGGTTGCCTCAGAACCTGTGCAATTAGGGTTGCCACATCATCCCTTTAATCCAGGACATATATGAATTACACAGGTTCTGAGGCTAATTTAATGCAGATAAGGCACCAAGTGAGTTTAATTACCACCTTAATCAGCCACAGAACCTGTGTAATTTATATGTGTCCTGGATTAAAGGGATGATGTGGCAACCCTATTCAGGGGCCCTGCTGATAAGAAACTCGAATCCTTGTTAAGGGCTTCCTTCTCTCTGGCACACTCCCCTATTCATCCCGCAGTGGCAGCAATTGGTATTTGTCAGGCCTTAGAGGTCTATGGCCACACCACCCTGAATGCACTCAATCTTGTCTCATCTTGGAAACTAAGTAGACTTGGGGTCTGGTTAGTGCTTGGATGGGAGACTGCCTGGGAATACCAGGTACTGTAGGTTTAAATTGAGGGGAAGTTTCTGCTGAGGAAATGGCAATTTTCCCTCAAGCTTATGCCTTCTTATAGATGCTCTTAGGGACTCTATACAGCAAGTCTCCTGGTTGGCTCTCTTATCTGTGCACATGCAATGAAATGCGTGGCTAAAAAGCTGGTCAGCTGAGCTTCCTTTACAAAAGGCTGCTAGCTGTTTTTCCATTTTATCGGGAATGCTTGTTTGGGGAGGATCTTAATAGTACATCCAGAAATTATCTGGAGGAAATGGCTTGCTTCTTCCTGTAAAGAAGGCGCCTAAGTGTCCCTCATTTAGGGGATCAGCATCTGCTTCCTCAGACTTTTCAGCCCCTAGGGAGTTTTGACGGCAATAGGGAGCTGGGGCCTGAGGTAAGCAGCAAGGCTAGGGCCAAAAGAAGCTTTGGGTCCAAAACTCCTCTAAAACTGCCCCCAACCCTCCATGGTGAAGAGGCACCCACACTTGTGTGAGTGGGGGAAGGTTTCTGCAGTTTGCAGGAGTTTGGGAATTGCTGGTTTAGGGCAAGTGTCTCAAGGGTACAGGCTGGATTTTCAAACCTGTTCTCAGTTTCAAAGAATGGGGCATAAGGCCTATCCTGGATCTAAAAGCGCTAAATCATTATCTCTCAGTGCATCTTTTCAAATGGAATCAATTCGTTCTGTGGGGTCTCTCTCCAATTAGGAGATTTTCTGGCATCCATAGACATCAGGAATGCATACCTGCATGTGCCAATCTTTCGGCCTCATCAAAGGTTTCTGCATTTTGCAATAGAAAATCAGCACTTCCAGTTTGTGGCACTGCCCTTCTTCAGGCTTGCAACAGTCCCCCGAGTCCTCACAAAGATCCTGGCACCAGTATTGGGCCTTCTAAGGTCTTAGGGGGTCCTGGTGTTATGTTATCTAGATGACCTCTTGCACAGAGATCTCTCTCTGCAGGGTCTAAAATGGAGCATAGCTCTCACGGTTCAATTCTTGGAACACTTGGGTTGGATTATAAATGTAGTGAAGTTGGCCAAGGAGCTGGTTCAGCGTATGGAATACTTGGGCCATTTTCGCACTTATGCAACTTTTTTATGCAATTTTTGACATCAGAGTCGCATGACAAGTCATAGTCCATGATTCCCAATGACAACCAGTCATATCTGTGCGACTTCAAGTACTCCCTGTAATACTGTGGTCCAACTTTGATACGAGTTGAGGTCTATAGACCTGAAGTTTATACAGGCATTCCCTGGAATCGCATCAAAATCGTGCAACTTCAAGTCGCGGCAGTGTGAAGGGGCCTCAGGTCTATTTCTAGACTCAGCCCAGGCAAAGCTGTTCTTGCCTCCAAGAGGGTCAATGTTTTGAAAGTTCAAGTTTGCAAGTAGAAGAAAAAGGCACCCTTCCATTCGGCTTTGTATGGGTCTGATAGGAAGATGGTGTCCTCATTCGAGGCAATTGCTTGTGCCCAGTTGCATTCCAGTCCCTTGCAGCAGAACTTTGTCAGGGTGGAACATAAAGATGCAACCTCTGGTTTGTTGCATGTCCATATCCCCCCAAGGCTCGGAGTCTCAGTTGGTGGTTGAAAGATCGGAATGTAATACAAGGGGAGTCTTTTCTTATGGTACTTTGGAAGATAGTGGCCACAGATGGTAGTGTCTCTGGCTGGGGCGCAGTCATGGAGGACTCTACAGTCCAGGTGAAATGGGTCCCCCAGATTACAGCGTCACTCGGTAATGGTACAATCCGACAATGCCACAGCTATGGCTTATGTCAACCCCCAGGGCGACACCAAGAGCCATTTGGCTCATGAGGAAGTCAGTTGTGTACTGTCTTGGGCAGAAAAGCAGCTTTCTGCAGTCCAACTATCTCAGCCACCAACAAATGCATCCAGGAGAATGGTCCCAGCATCCAAGTTTATTCAGGAGATTTGCCGGATGTATATCTGTTTGGCATCCAGGTTCAACAACAAAGATGCGCCATCAGGCGTCAGTGCAGCAGGTTGTATCTAGAGCTAGAGATCCCTTCGCAATCGGGGTAGATACACTGGTAGTTCGTAGTTCTCCCTAATTTATGCATTTCCCCCAATTCCTCTCCTGCCACATCTCTTACAAAAAGATTCGAGAGGAAATTATGTCTGTCATTTTTGTGGCTCCAGTTTGGCCCAGGAAGGCCTGGTATCCAGAAATAGTGAGATTGGCAGTAGATGGACTGTAGACGCTCCGGGTCCATCATGACCTGCTGTCACAGGGTCCTATATCACACCCAAAATTTACGCTAAGCTAATTTTACCTTTCGTCAAGGAGTGACTCATTGTTGCCTACCATAAATGTCCTTGACACTTGAATTTGGTTTTGTCAGTGCTACAGAAATAGCCCTTTGAACCTTTTAAGGAGATTCCTTTAGTCCTTTTGACATGAAAACTAGCTTCTCTTTGCAGTCACTTCCACTAGAAGGGTATCAGAAATTGGTGACTCTCTTGTAAAGAACAATATTTGGTCCTGCATCATAAGTGGTGCTACGTCCTCTTCTGTCCCTTTTGCCTAAGGATGTTTCTGGTTTTCATTTGAATCAGGATATTATTGTACCCTATTTTGTTTCTCTCAGCTCACCAGAAGAGAAACAGTTGCACTCCTTGGATTGGTTCATGCAGTTAGGGTTTATCTGAAGAGATCTGCAGGCATCAGATGTACTGATGCATTTTTTGTTTTGCCAGAATGGCTCAGGATTTTTGGATTTGCCAGTTGATCATTCAGGCCTATGGCCTGAAGGGTAAGCTCCTCCCTTCAGGGTAAGAGATCATTTCACCAGGGGGGCAGGAACCTCCTGGTAGTTTCACCATTAGACGTCAGTGGTGCAGATTTGTAAGGCCACTACCTGGTCTTCAATATGTATATTCCCAAGATTTTATCAAAGGACTGTTAGAGCAGCAGAGGATTCAACTTTTGGCTGTAGTATGTTACAGGCTACTGTATACATGCTGATGGTGTTTTTTCTTACATTGTGTCCCTCCTTTCAAAGGGATTGCTCTGGGATGTCCCAGTAAGTAATGGTTATATAGTCTGCTCTGTGTCCCGTGATGTACGAAAGAGAAAATTGGATTTTTTTCGACATACTTACCTGTAAAATCCATTTCTTTGAGTATGTCACAGGACACAGAGGTCTCTCCCCTCTCTTTTTGGAAGTTCATTGCTGGCTACAAAACTGAAGTACTTCCTGTATGGGAGGGGTTATATAGAGGGGAACTTCCTGTCTAATTGTCTGCCAGTGTCCATTCACCTATAGGTGGCGTATAATGCAGTAAGTAATAGTTATATAGTCTGCTCTGTGTGCCGTGATGTACTCAAAGAAATGGATTTTATAGGTAAGTATGTAGAAAAAAATCAATTTTTTTAAGTTGGGGTGTGTGTGTGTGTGTGTGTGTGATATATAAATATATATATATATATATATATATATATATATATATATATATATATACACAGTATCTCACAAAAGTGAGTATACCCCTCACATTTTTGTAAATGTTTTATTATACCTTTTCATGTGACAACACTTAAGAAATTATACTTTGCTACAATGTAGTAGTAGTAGTAAGTGTACAGTTTATATAACAGTGTAAATTTGCTGTCCCCCCTCACAATAACTCAACAAACAACCATTAATGTCTAAACTGCTAGCAACAAAAGTGAGTACCCCCCCAAGTGAAAATGTCCAAATTGGGCCCAAAGTGTCAATATTTTGTGTGGCCGCCATTTATTTGCCAGCACTGCCTTAACCCACAAGGGCATGGAGTTCACCAGAGCTTCACAGGTTGCCACTGGAGTCCTCTTCCACTCCTCCATGAGCCGGGGGATGTTAGAGATCTTTCACTCCTCCACCTTCCTCTTTAGGATGCCCCACAGATGCTCAATTTAGGTCTGGAGACATGTTTGGCCAGTTCATCACCTTTACAATCAGCTTCTTTAGCAAGGCAGTGGTCATCTTGGAGGTGTGTTTAGGGGTTGTTATCATGTTGGAATACTGCCCTGCAGCCCAGTCTCTGAAGGGAGGGGATCAAGCTCTGCTTCAGTATGTCACAGTACATGTTGGCATTCATGGTTCCCTAAATGAACTGTAGCTCCCCAGTGCCAGCAGCACTCATGACATTCCTACCACCATGCTTGACTGTAGGCAAGACACACTTGTCTTTGTAGTCCTCATCTGGTTGCTGCCACACACGCTTGACACCATCTAAACCAAATACCTTTATCTTGGTCTCATCCGACCACAGGACATGTTTCCAGTAATCCATGTCCTCAGTCTGTCTTCAGCTAACTGTTTGCTGGCATCCTTGTGCATGATCTTTAGAAGAGGCTTCCTTCTGGGACGACAGCCATGCAGACCAATTTTATGCAGTGTTTTGGTGTATGGTCCAAGCACTGACAGGCTTACCCCCCCCCCCCCACCCCTTTACCCTTTGCAGCAATGCTGGCAGCACTCATACATCTATTTCCCAAAGACAACCTCTGGATATGTTGCTGACCTTGTGCACTTAACTTCTTTGGTCGACCATGGCGAGGCCTGTTCTGATTGGAAACCTGTCCTGTTAAACCGCTGTATGGTCTTGGCCACCATGCTGCAGCTCAGTTTCAGGGTATTGGCAATCTTCTTATAGCCTAGGCCATCTTTATGTAGAGCAACAATTCTTTTTTTCAGATCCTCAGAGTTCTTTGCCATGAGGTGCCATGTTGAACTTCCATTGACCAGTATGAGAGAGTGAGAGCAATGACACCAAATTTAACACACCCACTCCCCATTCACACCTGAGACCTTGTAGCACTGAGTCACATGACACCGGGGAGGAAAAATGGCTAATTGGACCCAATTTGGACATTTTCATTTAGGGGTGTACTCACTTTTGATGCCAGTGGTTTAGACATTAATGGCTGTGTTGAGATAGTTTGGGGGGGGGGGCAGCAAATTTACACTGTTTTACAAGCTGTACACTCACTACTTTACATTGTAGCAAAGTGTAATTTTCTCAGTGTTGTCACATGAAAAGATATATTAAAACATTTACAAAAAATGTGAGGGTGTACTTACTTTTGTGAGATAAAAGAAAAAATATATAATGTGTGTGCGTGTGTGTGTGTGTGTGTGTGTGTGTGTGTGTGTGTGTGTATGTACGTGTGTGTGTGTGTGTATGTACGTGTGTGTGTGTGTGTGTGTGTATATAGATGATAGATAGATAGATAGATAGATAGATAGATAGATAGATAGATAGATAGATAGATAGATAGATAGATAGATAGATAGATAGATAGATAGATAGATAGATAGATATATATATATATATATATATGTGTGTTAAAAAAATTAGGTGGATTTTTTTTTTCTACATACTTACCTATAAAATCCATTACTTTGAGTACATCATGGGACACAGAGCAGAATATATAACTATTACTTACTGGGTTATACGCCACCTATAGGTGAATGGACACTGGCAGACAGAAAATAGACAGGAGGTCCCCCTCTATATAACCCCTCCCATACAGGAAGGGAGTGGATTTAGGATTTAAGTGACTTTGAAAATGGCATGGTTGTTGGTGCCAGACGGGATGGTCAAAGTATTTAAAAAACTGCTGATCTGCTGGGATTTTCACACACAACCATGTCTACAGTTTACAGAGAATGGTCCAAAAAATATTAAAATATCCAGTGAGCAGCAGTTGTGTGGATGAAAATGCTTTGTTGATGTCAGAGGAGAAGAGGCAGACTGGTTAGAGATGATGGAAAGGCAACAGTAACTCAACCACCCATTACAACCAAGGCATGCAGAATACCATCTCTGAATGCACAACACATTGAACCTTGCAGAAGATGGGCTACAGCAGCAGAAGACCATACCAGGTGGCACTCCTGTCCGTTAAGAACAGGAAACTGAGGCTACAATTCTCACAGGCTCACCAAAATTGGACAATAGAAGATTGGAAAAATGTTGCCTGGTCTGATGAATTGTGATTTCAGTTGTGTCATTCAGATGGTAGGCAAAATTTGACATAATAAAATGAAGGTATGGATCCATCCTGCCTTGTATCAATGGTTGTGTAATGGTGTGAGGGATATTTTCTTGGCACTTTCGGCCTCTTAGTACCAATTGAGAATTGTTTAAATGCTACGGCCTACCTTAGTATTGTTGCTGACCATATTCCATCCCTTTATGACTACAGTGTCCCCATCTTCTGATGACTACCTCCAGCAGGATAATGCACCATGTCACAAAGCTCAAATTCTCTCACCACTGGGTTCTTGAACAAGACTATGAGATCACTATACTCCAATGGCCTCCACAGTCACCAGATCTCAATCCAATAGAGCACCTTTGGGATGTGATGGAACAGGAGATTCGCATCATGGATGTGCAGCCGACAAATCTGCAGCAACTGCGTGATGCTATCATTTCCATATGGACCAAAATCTCAGAGGACTGTTTCCAACACCATGTTATATCTATCGCACAAAGAATTAAGGCAGTTTTGAAGGCAAAAGGAGGTCCAACCTGGTAGTAGAATGGTGTACCTAATAAAGTGTCCGGTGAGTGTATATTGTGGCAGTTCGGTACCCTCCTAGGGTCTAAATAGAGGTTATAATCCAGGATTCTCAACAAGACAAATTGAGGGGCAGTAAACTCTGGATTTCGATTTTTGCCTACAGATAAGCTTATGATCAAGCCTACCTGTAGGTAGAATGAGCATCTCCTAAATGTGCACTGTTTAGAAGATATTCCAGCGTACAGCAGCCAGTGACATCTCCGGCACATGTGCTCTGAAGGATTTGCATACCTGTGCTGTTCCTTCAGAGCTGTGTGCTATGGCTGAGACTCGCACGAGAATACGCCGAAGTGACGTCTTTGCAGCTTTCACCGGGTGAAGATGAAAGCCTCTGCAGCGGTGACAGCGTGCCACAAGAGGGCTTAGTTTGCGATGCATACTTGCACATTATGATATTGCTTTGCAGGAGGACACTTTTTTTTTCTTTTTTTTTTCAAGAGTTTACTTCCGCTTTAACAATTTCTTAGAGATCTTAGTGGGATGAAATCTCCAAGCCTGGGTCCAAGTTTCCAGGACCAACAGCACGCTAATTGGTCAGGTTTGTGCTGGGCTTTTAGAACTGACCAAATGAGGGTTTTGGACTCCACCCTGGCAGACAGTAGATCTTTGCCCAGGAGTCGGGAGTGCTCCATCTAGTAGAGCCAGAGAAGTAAAGGGCTGCTAGCTGTATGGACCTAGAATGAAGAGTAAGGCCAGGACCACAGGGCTGAATGAATAATCCAGAAGGTTCAATGTCATTTTGTTTGGATGGAGGAGCAATGCTGAATACCCCTGACTTATGTTTTGCTTTTGAACCTTCTTTTAATAAAATTGGGCCAGAAAAGCCCTTAAAGGGGAGTTCCACCCACATTTTTCACTCCTCACCATGCAGCACTAATGTGTATCATTAAAATGAATTGGCAATGTATTTATTTTTTCTGTTCACTTACCTGATTTATGCCTATATCTAATTTCACTTCCTCCTTTAGAAGCAGCGGTGTTGTACATCATTTCCGGTTTTGCATTGGCTCCTGGGAGATCTTGGTCAGTTTGGCATGGCACTGCTCCCATTTTGTATTGGCGTCTATGGAAAATCTTGGTCAGCTTGGCATGGCTGTGCCATGCCAAGCTGACCAAGATTGCACTGTACTGCTTATGCGCGAGATCGGCAGGTGCATGCTGGATAGCCAGCATTTACGGAATCCAGGAAGAAGGACACTGTGGCTTCAGATACACTGGAGATGGCTGTGCAGTGCTGCGCTGTGCAGGAACTTCGCAAAGCAAGAAAACCATGCTGCACAAATAGAAAACGGGGCATAGTTTACAGCACACCTTACATTGCAGGAGGCATGAGTATTCTAGGGGTATTTTTATCTTGAAATCCAAATTTGGCCAGAACTCCGTGTGAGTGAGTGAGTGAGTGGCTGTGTCCTTTGAAAGCTGTTTGATGCTTGTTCTCACTTATGGTGGAGGATGCAGTAGGTAGAGTTGGTGATCTCTGCAAAGAAGTTAATCTGTTATATGAACTGTGTTCTGCGCATGAAACAGCAAACCGTTGTGCGTGTGCAGGTGAGAATAACCTGGAAGGGTAGAGAGACATTGCTCCATTTTGCTGCTGGACTGTGCCAAGTGTTTCAGACTGACTGCGAGGGTGAGGCATTCAAAGAGGGAGGCTATTACTGTAAGGCATGAGAATCAACCAGTGTATGAGTCGTCTGTGGAGTGGTGTCAAAGCCTGCTGGCAGCAGTGATGCCAGTTAAAGGGGAAATGCATGCTGTTGCCCCTAGCAATGCTGGTACATGCCCACTAGCTATGGATGTGTCTTCAGTTTGAGAAGGATGCAGTATGAGAGGCTCGGTCAAGGCTCTGAGGCAGGAGCACTGGTTTTGTTGCAGTGAGTGGGGGCATGCTGTCTCCAAGTGCTCTTTATCCCAACTTACAGTACAGAGTGACACGACCAGACAAAGTTTGGTGTCTGCAGCTGAGTGCCAGGAGTGAGCATCAGGCCGCCCAGAAGTTTCAAAGGCGTGTGGTTGCCCATAGCAATGCCTGTGATGTCAGAGCCGTGGACCGCATGAGAATTGGATTGTCTACAGAAGACTGCAGCAAAGAAAAGATAAGAGAGAGAAGCCAACATGTTTGGGAGAGCCAGCAAAGTGCAGCTGAGAGAAAGTGTGCGACCAGAAGGAGGAGCTACAGGGGAGATGTGGCTCAGCATCTCAATAAAGATGGGTGTGGAAACGTGCCATGCCTAGAATGTGGTCCACTGGAGCACGGTGTCTTTACCTGCCCCAGATTCTGGAATACCACTGGAGAAAGTGCTACTGAGCAAGAATCTTTATCTGCAAGCCCAGTTTATTGTTTACCCACTTACAGGAACAACCAGAACTTACCAGAACATATTTACCCAATGCTGGACACTTTCCATTCCTGTCCAGGCCAATATTCCGCTTGCAGCACTGTCACATTTTGAATGACAATTGTGCAGTCACGCAACGCGGTACCCAAATTACATTTTTATCATTTTTGTCACACAAATAGCGCTTTCCTTTGATGCTTTCCTTTGGTGGTATTTAATCTAATTTGTTTTCTAAATAAACAAAAAAGGCCCACAATTTTGAAACCGAAAATTTGTTTTTTTTCTTTGTTTTTGTTATAAAATTTTGCAAATAATTGTTCATAAATTTAAGTCACATTGTATTCTGCAACATTTTGTTGGTGAAAATATTCAAAATTAGTGTATATTATTTGGTCTGTAGGAAAGATATAGAGAAAATTGATCATTCCTGATGTACTGATGGCCATTTCTTGAGACCCGAAAATGCCAGGACAGTACAAATATCCCCCAAATTACCTCTTTTTGGATAGTAGACAGTCCAAGGTATGAAGAGGCATGGTGTGTGTTCTTTTGGTTCTTTGGATTTTTTTGGAAAATGAAGAAATTAAAAAAATATTTTTTTTTACACGCTGTCGCCTGTGCAGTGCAGAATCATCATAAAACTGGTTCGGTATCGGTCTCCTTCAATGCTGCGAAACAAAGTTTCCTGGATCATGACACAGGAGAGGCTTGCCAATATAATTTTAGATACATCTTCCAAATTTGATCTAATCTGGGATCCATGGAAGAAATACCTTAATTTACCCCTTTGAACTAGTTGTGCCTCACTTTTACGTTAAACTTCCTGGTGTCCCAATTTCCTCATTTCTCTTTATCTTCTCCTCTTTCCTCTGTTCTTTTAATACCCTGGGTCTTTCAAGCTTTCCCTCTTCATGTTGGCTTTGGCTATGGGACTAGTGCTAGACCAGCTTTATCAATCCCCAAGAAGGGAGTTGGACTCTAGGGCTTGCCCCGTTACATAATAAGTTGATTGTCGGGTTTCCCTTTCTTTCCCCTGATCACAGGGGTTAGGTTACTAGTTATACAGGGCCACTATGCCGCTATAGGCCTTCGGGGCTCTAAGTGTTACACTAAGTGGCAATATATATCTGTTTTCACAGGAGGAGAGCTGCCTTTTGGTTTGCCCTTTCTGGTGCCCCTTGGCCCACACGTTTATCCCAGTTGGGGTGGGTCGGGGGTTGCCTCAAAGGGGGTAAGGGTGAGGGAAAGTAGATGTTTACCTACTCTAGGTTGCTCTTACTTGGTAACTGTATGTGTATTTGAGTTCTTTTTTGCTCATTGATAATTTTCTGGCCCTGTGAGGCCGAGGTATATTCAATTTCATTCACCAATATGTCTGAGGCTTGCTTTTTCTTGGTGGTGATGTCTGTATTCCGTTTTTCTGTATAAAACTTAATACAATCTTTTCAAACAGAAAACTGGTTCGGTAGTTAATATTTTTTTTCTTAATTACTTTTTTTTTCTTATTGGGCTATTTGTTTTATTGTTTTACATACTGTGACCAGTGCAATACAGTGTTTCCATAGTAACACTGTACTACTCTGGGGAGATGATCAGGGTTTTTTTGGGGTTTTTTTACACACTATGGTTGCTTATAGCACTGAATTTCTCTGCTATAAGCAACCAATATTTTCTGAATGAAATGTATTCATTCAGTGTTTTACTATTTTAAATAGCTGTGATTGGCCACAGATAATCTCATGGCACAGATTAGCCCTGTCTGTACCATGTGATCACTGTGACCAATTACAGTGATTGGTCAGAGCGATCACATTGTACCCACAGCGGGTGACAAATCGTACCCGTTCTGGGCAGCCCATTCTGGAGAGGACATCATGACGTCCACCCAGAATGGTGAATGTACCTCCCAGCCATCATTTTATTATAGGCCGGGTGGGAAGGTGTTAAAGCTACATAATAAAGTAATGTGTAGCAAAATTATATAAAAAATGATGTGCTTGTAAACCCTTAACTTAATCAAATTTACAGTATGTGCAGGAATAATAAAATCCTATGCAATAAATCTGAAATATGTTCACATTTTGTAATAAAGATATATTCTGTAATAAATTAGTTAAGAGTGAGACCAGCTATAGCTTTAGAAGGAAAAAACAGCCATACGTAAAAAATAACATAAAATTGTTTAACTTGAAAGGTATAATTTTTATATTTTAAAAAGTCAGCCCACTTGATCACATACCGGTTTATTAGTTGGAATGTTGGTTTTGATCATTTGACAGTTTCCTATATCTCTCTGGGACTTTTTAGGCTAGCCAATAGCAGCAATGTTTGCCACCCCTCTGAGAAGAAATCCACGGTGGATTGTATTTCAGAGGCATTTGAAGGGCAGCAAGGAGGCAATATGTTACCTCCCCACCACCTATTTTAGCCCTGTAAATGCATTACAGGGCAGTTACAGCATGGCACAATTTGCTTGACTGCAGGACCACCACTGAACACAATGGGGGGGGGGGGTAATTTTTGCCTTGATTGTGATGCTTGTGTACATCCCCATCTGGCTACCTTTCAGACTTAAGGGGATGAATGGTGGCGGGTAGTATAAATGCAATTTGGCTGTCTGTTTTTACCATCCCTAACCTCAATTGTAAATGAGCCCTAAATGAGATCTCTGTGCTGAATTCCCCAGTCTGCCCAGCTGATGCTGCCATAATGAAAGAGTTCCACTTTCCCTGCTGGAGCTTTTATTTGTTGTACATTATAGAGCCAAATGTGGAATGGGACAATCAAAACACCTGTTGGATGACAGCCTAGAGAAAAGTTAACAACATCCATACCTACCCTATCTACAGATTAACTGACTTGCCAACATCGCTAACCACTATCCCATTCCACTGGCAGAACCTTTGGTTGGTCAAACTCATTATTGCCAGTCAGCATGACAAATATTACATTTATACCAGTTGAATTTAAAGTGGTTGTGAACCCTTACCTATACCAACTGAAGTGTCTAGCCTTAAGTAATACACAGAGATGAAACAAGTCCTCCTATATAAGTTGTATCTGTTTAGCTGCAGCCATCTCTTCTCTAGAGCCTCCTAGAGGACATTTTACACAGCATTTCTGAGATCCAGAAGGCAGAGGGCGGGGATCTGAAGTCACATAATGCACAGACAGGAACTCTGAGTGTAATCTGAGACCTGAGTGGAGAGAATGGACATCTCCCTCCTCTACACAGTCTCATAGGAAAACATGCAGAGCTGCAGATATCAATCACCTGCTGTGTTGGAGGAGGGACAGGGCCTTCTCCTGGGATCTGGTGTTGGCATAGACTGTCAAAAGTGACTCATGCAGATAGCAGAGGAATGACAGAGTAGACAGAAATCAAAGTGCTTTGGATTAAGACAAGTACACACTATAAAGGATATGCTTTGTTCATTTTTTCATTTCAGAGTTTTAAAACTACTTTAATCTTGTTCTTCTTTTCCAGCACAGTTGTAATGTAGAGAAATCTGATATATTGAACTTAAAACATAACTGAATCCAAAGCCAGAAACAAACATTAATTTTCAGTTTTTTTCTGTATTGTTAAAACCGTTCAATAGCACATATCTTATGAGGCATTGGTGGAGTGGTCACTCCA
This sequence comes from Glandirana rugosa, assembly GCA_018402905.1. Taxonomy (NCBI): domain Eukaryota; kingdom Metazoa; phylum Chordata; class Amphibia; order Anura; family Ranidae; genus Glandirana; species Glandirana rugosa. Next base: position 198,537 of record BLSH010121685.1, on the reverse strand, counting down.
ACGGCTGGTGTTAGATCCACATCATGAACCCCCGGAGGCTTCAGGAATGTAAATTTTTGCAGAAGACTTGTGAAGAAAAGAAACAGCTCCATTTTTGCAAGAGTTTCTCCAGCACACATCCTTCGACCTGCCATTAACAGAACAAAAAGCGAAATCGGAAAGGGTTCCTGTCACATATGAATTGGACCTTACATGTGCATTACTCAACAAATAGTCCAGGTAAACAACCATCTCTTACAATTGTAACTTTATTTAGGAAGGTGCTGCAAAGAAAAAGTATTTAACCACTTGTCTCCTGGGCAACCCCCCCCCCCCCCCCCCCCGTCCAGACCAATTTTCAGCTTTCAGCACTTTGAATGATAATTGTGTGGCCATGCTACACTGTACCCAAATTACATTTTTATCATTATCTTTTTTTATAATATATTTTTTTCACACAAATAGACATTTGTATTGGTGGTTTTTATTGGGGTTTTTATTTTTGCTAATCAAGCAAGATGGAAATTTTGAAAAAAAAAGTTTGTTATAAAATTTTGAAAACCGGTCATTTTTCTCCTTAATTGATGTGTACTGATAAGGCTGCACTGATAAAGTGGAACTGATGGGCACTAATAGGTGGCACTGATGGCCACTGGTAGGTGACACTGATAGGCAGCACTGATGAGGCACTGATTGGCACTGATAGGAGGCACTGGTGGGCATTGGGTGGCACTGGGCACTGGTGGGCACTGATAGGCAGCACTGATTTGCACTGGTAGGTGGCACTGATGGGCACTGGTAGGTGACACTGATAGGCAGCACTGATGATGAGGCACTGATAGGTGGCACTGGTGGGCATTGATAGGTGGCACTGATAGGCAGCACTGATTAGCACTGATAGGTGGCGTATTGAAATTAGGCCAGGGACAGATATAATTCTGACGGTACTGATCCGATCCAAAACATTTGGCGTCCAATGTGGAGCCTTGGGTTCTGTACCAAAGAGTAGCTGATCGAGGGGAAACTGGGACAAATCAACACGGACAGGGCAGAGACTGATCACCTCTGAAATACGGTAAGATATATTTTAATGGCTTGCCTGTATACCCTCTCTGTGATTTGGTTTATCTCTGTGTCCTTATGGCCACTGCTTGCGGTCAGCAAAGACAGGTAACACAACTTGTGCAAGGCCCATTTACAAAGAACCTGTATAAGTTATATCTGCCACCTGTTTTATGTTATATGTACTGGCTTGTGATAGAGTGACGAGATAAGCAGAAGGGAAATAGTCACAGACTAAATAATTAGCTGACATGAATATAGACTCCCCTCGAGAGGCAACGTTAGTGTACGGTGTTACACGGGTGCCCGGGGGGAGGGGGAGATGCCAGGGAATGCGCTTGGCGCGGGGATCCTGTGACAGGTATTCTGAGTCTCGCCTCCCTGTTATATGAGTCGGTAGTGTCATGTCCATCCTGAATGTCTATGTGATTTATTACTGGGCATAAACGGAGAAGGTAGGGGGGCTATTTAATGTGATTATATCGGGATATAAAGAATAAATTCTTAGAGAGTGAGGAATTTGGGTATGTGTCTAGGACACGTACATGACATCCGAAGTGACATATTGAATCTAAACTATTGTGCTTTGACGAGAGTAATAAGTGCAACCCTGTTAGTGTCTTCTTCCCTCTGCTAAATTCTCTTCACTCACTGCTGGCAGCCCCTCTCTTCCTCTTTTCCTCTTTGCTACGCCGCCACGCTATGACAAAACTCTCTCTCCCTTCGCAGACAGACCCCCCCTCCTTCTCCACCCCTCCTTCCTTGCCACTTCCTTATTTGCTTGTGAGATTGTGAGAGTTAACCCCTGTATATTGGAAAGTGATCTAATAGAAAGATGATGGTCAGAAGAATTGTCGGACCCTGGAGAGTCACGTAAATCCTGAGCCCAGACAAATGAACCCTTAAATAGCTAACAATGGGACAGAAATTAGAGAAACCAGAGAAGGAAAGTTTAGCTTGTGACCTGGTTTCAGATAGGGAGGGAAGAGGTTGGCGAGGATATGTGATATCAACCCATGCCTCCACCCCAGGCTGGAGGCCATCTTTCTCCACCCCAGGCTGGAGGCCATCTTGCTCCACCCCAGGTTGGAAGCCATCTTGGCACACCCAGCCACAACACAGGAAGACTCCCTGTGATGATTTCCTCTGACGGCCATCTTAGTGCACCCATACCCATGTATCTGGTAATAGATCAAACAACCGGAGCATACTACAGGGCACAGCCCACCCCACTAATGGTCAATACCGATGATGAAATGAACTCAGACAAAGCTAGCCATGATCTATCTTCCCCTGATGCCAAAACAGCTCATGCGGCTCAGGAGAATCCCGGTGCCACCCCATAACAAGGGCCGGTCGCATTGTTGGACACCGATAATCCCAATCAGGCCGGTGTGGCCCACCTCACCCCTGTCATAGTATCCGGGGGGAGGTCAGACATATCCACCGGGACAAATATAGTTCCTCTCCATGACCAAAGTGTCCGTAGTAAGCCAATTAGAAAGCTCCTGGCCCCTCACATCCAGGACCCTGGTGAATCATTCCACAGGTCACCCGACTTGCCGGGCGATCTGACCTAGGCGATCTGACCAAGTTCTCCTCTCCCCCTCCCTCCCTGCAATCTTCTGGTACATGTCACAGGTCCCAGAAGATTGCCCAACCATTAGGTGCCCAACCGCTCAGTGCGACTTGCGCATGCGCAGTGCGCGCCCGGCTGTGAAGGCACAAGCTGTCACAGCCAGATGCTGACAGTTGTAATGCCAGAGCTTTTGAGAGAAGAGGGAGAGAAACAAGGGTTTCGGGCGGCTTAATCGCTGGATCGTGAGACAGGTGAGAATGTGTTTATTAAAAGTCAGTAGCTACACTTTTTTTAGCTGCTGACTTTTAATAAACACAAAAAAAGGACCGGAAGGCTTTCCCTCTTAATGACCAGGCCATTTTTTGTGATACGGCAATGCGTCGCTTTAACTGACAATTGCACGGTCATGCTGTACCCAAACAAAATGTATGTACTGTTTTTCCCACAAATAGAGCTTTCTTTTGGTGGTATTTGATTACCTCTGCGTTTTTTATTTTTTGCTCTATAAACAAAAAATTATAATTTTGAAAAAAAAAACAATATTTTTTACTTTTTGCTATAATAAATAATATAGAAAACAAAAATAAAAAAAACTATTTATTCATCAGTTTATTTTTGGTAAAAAAAATCCCAATAACCATATACTGAAAGGTATCACATCTAGAAAATAGGGGATACATTTATGGAAATTTTTTTTTTTTTACTAGTAATGTCAGTGATTTTTAGAGGGACTGTGACATTGCAGCGGATAGATTGGACACCTAACTGACATTTTTGACACTTTTTTGGGAACCAGTGACATTATTACAGTGATTGCTGCTAAAAATATGCACCGTTATTGTACTAATGACACTGGCAGGGAATGGGTTAACCTCAAGAGCGATCAAGGGGTTAAATGTGTTCCCTCACTGTGTGTTCTAACTGTATGGGGGATGGGCTGCCTGGGGAAACACACAGATCCATCTTCCTGCATAACAGAAAGACAGGATCGGTCTGATCTCTCCTGTCAGAACGGAGATCTGCCTTGTTTACATAGGCAGATCCCCATTCTGTCACTGCAGGGAACAATCGTAGGTGGCTGGCTTACATCGAGTCCACCCCACCCTCTGATTGGCTCCCCCACTGGCCAGTGCGCATGCCCACAAGTTAGAGTTCCCGAGCCAATGTACAATGACGGCGATTCGCGGGAATGAGCTGACCTGCCGCAGTACAATGACGGTGGCTGGTCAGCAAGTGGTTAAAAATTAAATGTTTTGTAAATTGTCAATTTATCCTCATCTTGCAGCCAAATTTTAGTTATCAACTCTTCACTCATAAGCTCGATACTGGGCTGACATCACTGCTCTGGCAGGAAGAGAATATAAGTAAAGAACAACACATACACAACTCCGAGCAGTTAGGCTGAACTGAGTGGATATTCAAATTCTTACAAATGTCCATGTTTGATTGGTGCTCTTTAAAGTGTTTGTAACCCTAAAAAAGTCCTGCCTGGTTCTGTCATCCCCCCTGTAAACTGACCACGGTTTATCATGGCTGTTGAGCCCTGACATTGTGGTCAGTTTACGTGCCTCCATCATGCACAGCTCTCCTCTGTCCTCTCCCCCCTCCCTGTCTTTCAGCTCTCTCCGCTCCACGATCCTCTCCTCCTGCTGGTAAAATAATAGTGTAATGTCTTTACAATCCACTTTGTTAGATAACAACATGTGCCCCACGGTATGTCCTTTATTAACCACTTGACCACTGGGCACTTAAACCCCCTTAAAACCAGACCAATTTTCAGCTTTCAGCGCTCTCACACTTTGAATGACAATTACTCTGTCCTGCAACACTGTACTCATGAAATTTGCGTCCTTTTTTCCCCACAAATAGAGCTTTCTTTTGGTGGTATTTAATCACCGCTGGGTTTTTTATTTTTTGCGCTATAATTAACTACTTCCGGACCGCCCGCCGTCGTCTGACGGCGGCGGTTTGAAGTGGAATACCGTTGTTATGGTAGCAGATAGCTACCATAACCCCAGTATCTTTTTTTTCAAAAGACGATTCTGCGTCTGATAAAAGTGGTCTTAGCAGCAGATTTGCCGCAAGATCACTTTTATCAGCGGCGGGAGAGGTGCCCCCCCTCCCGCCGCTTTCCGGTCATCTCTGCCGCTTACTGAACCCGCCGGCAGCAGCGGAGATGATCGCGACCGTTCCCCCCCAGTGTCCGTGAGCCGAGTGAGTGGCTGAAACCGCTTACTCGGCTCCATAACATGGCTGGGCGGAAGATACGTCACAAGTCGCTTCCGCCCAACGGTCTTAAAGGGGACATTTTTTTTTGGGGCGGTCCTGGCATGCTTTTTTCTATTACAAGGAATGTTTACATTTCTTGTAATAGGAATAAATGTGATCAATTTTTTTTTTTAAATTACAGTGTAAAAATAAAAAATAAAAAGTAAAATAAATAATTAAGAAAAAAAAAATTTAAAGCGCACCGTCCTTGCGAGCTCGCGCGCAGAAGCGAATGCATACATAAGTCCTGCCCACATATGAAAATGGTGTGCAAACCACACATGTGAGGTATCGCCGCGTTCGTTAGAGCGAGAGCAATAATTATCGCACTAGACCTCCTCTGTACGCAAAACTGCTAACCTGTAGAATTTTTTAGACGTTGCCAATGGAGATTTGTATGATGCAAAGTTTGTCGCCATTCCGCAACCGGACGCAATTTTGAAGCATGACATGTTGGGTATCATTTTACTCGGCGTAACATTATCTGTCACAATATGGAAAAAAATTGGCCTAACTTTACTGATGTCTTATTTTTTAACCCAAAAAACTAAATTTTTAAAAAAAAAATCACGCTTGTAAGACCGCTGCGCAAATACGGTGTGACATAAAGCTTTGCAATGGCTGCCATTTTATTCTCTAGGGTGTTAAAAAATATATATATAATGTTTGGGGGTTCTAAGTAATTTTATAACAAAAAAAAATGTTTTTAACTCGTAACCACCAAACCCAAAAAACAGCATCGGTCTTAAAGTGGTTAAAAAAAGACTGAAAAGTTTGTAAAAAAATGAATTTTTCTTCGTTTCTGTTATAAAATTTTGCAAATTAGTAATTTTTCTTCATAAATTTTGGCCAAAATTTATACTGCTACATATCTTTGGTAAAAAAAAAAAAAATAGCGTATATTATTTGGTCTTTGTGAAGGTTATAGAGTCTACAAGTTATGGTGCCAATCACTGAATATTGATCACACTTGAGGTACTGATGGCCTATCTCATTTGCTGAGACCCTAACAAGCCAGGAAAGTACAAATACCCCCAAATTACCCCTTCTTGGAAAGTAGACATTCCAAGGTATTTAGTAAGGGTTATAGTGAATTTTTTTAAGTTGTAATTTTTTCCCACAATTCTTTGCAAAATGAAGATTTTTTTTTTTGTTTCCCAAAATTGTCATATGTTAACGGGTTATTTCTCACACCCAGCATATGCATACCACAAATTACACCCCAAAATACATTCTACTACTCCTCCTGAGTATGGCAATACCATATGTGTGAGTCTTTTACACAGCCTGGCCACATACAGCGGTCCAACATGTAGGGAGCGCCATCAGGCATTCTAGGAGCATAAATTACACATATAATTTCTTGACTACCTCTTGCACTTTTGAAGGTCCTGGAGCACCAGGACAATGGAAACGCCCAAAAAATTACTCCGTTTTGGAAAGCAAACACCCCAACGTATATTCTAGGAGGCATTATGAGTATTTTGAACATGTCATTTTTTCCACAAGTTTTTGGAAAATGTGGAGAGAAAATAAAAACACATTTTTTTTTTACACAAAGTTGTCCATTTTTATACAACATTTCTAACACACAGCATGTACTTAGCAAAAATGACACCCCAAAATATATTCTGCTACTCCTCCCGATTATGGGGATGCCACATGTGTGACACTTTTACACAGCCTGACCACATACAGAGGCCCAACATGCAGGGAGCACCGTCAAGTGTTCTAGGAGCATACATTTAGAATCTAATTTGACTACCTTTTACACTATTGTGAGGCACTGTGGTGGCATGGATAGGCACTGTAGTGGCACAGATGGGCAGGGTAGTGGCACGGATGAGCAGTAGAGTGGCACGGATGGGCACTGTAGTGGCCCGGGTGGGCACTGTAGTGGCACGGATGGGCACTGTAGTGGCATGGATGTGTCACGGATGAGAACTGATGTGGTATGGATGAGCATGAATGAGCCACGGATTGGTGGGTGAGCACGGATGGATGGATGAGCATGGATGGATGACTGGGTGAGCATGGATGAATGGGTGAGCACCGCTGGGTGGGTCAGCATGGATGGATGGCTGGGTGAGCACAGCTGGGTGGGTGAGCATGGATGGATGGATGGGTGAGCATGCATGGATGGATGAATGGATGGGTGAGTGAGCACGGCTAGGTGGGTGAGCATGGATGGATGGATGGGTGAGCACGGCTGGGTGGGTGAGCACGCATGGAGGGCTGGGTGAGCATGGCTGGGTGGGTGAGCATGGATGGATGGATGGGATCAGTGAGCACGACTGGGTGGGTGAGCATGGATGGATGGCAGGGTGAACATGGATGGGTGAGGATGCGAGGGTGAGCATGGATTGGGTGAGGATGAGTGGGTGAGCATGGATTGGGTGAGGATGGGTGGGTGAGCATGGATTGGGTGAGGATGGGTGGGTGAGCATGGATTGAGTGAGGATGGGTGGGTGAGCGTGGATTAGGTGAGGATGGGTGGGGGGTGGATGGATTAGGTGAGGATGGGTCGCTCTTGATATGTTTTATCCCCCAGACCTTTCACCATTTTTGTTACCCGTCTCTGAACTCGTTCTATTTTATCAATATCTTTTTGTAAGTGAGGTCTCCAGAACTGGACACAGTATTCTAAGTGAGGTCTCACTAAAGATCTATATAGAGGAATCTAGAGGAATATAGAGGAATGGGTGGGTGGTAAATGGATGGGGTGGGTGCATACTGTAACTTAGCAGCTCTGTGGGCATTACCCATCGCCCACAGCGCTGCAGCACCTCTTCTCTCCCCCCTCTCTCCTCTCGCAATGCACCGATCGGAGAGGAGAGAGAAAAGCCGGCGGAAGCGCCGGTTTGTTTACATGTGACACAGCGGCCATTCACCACGATTCGTGATTGGCCGGGTCCCCCGGACCCAACGGTCACGGATGTTCCCATGTGCACGCCCCAGGGGGCGCACGGGAAGTGCGATTCTGGGAGGAAATCAATGTACGTCCTCCCAGAGTTAAGCAACCGCCCTGCAGCCGTCATTTGGCTATGGGCCGGTTATGAAGTGGTTAAAAAAAAGGAGAGTTCTACCTTATATCAGAGCATCTCTCGGCACTCGCGTGACTCCATGCCTCTCTCCTCCTCTCCTCCCCTCCTCCTGGCTGACGTCAACGGGAGTTCTCGGCCCCTCCCACTGTAGCTGTCAGACTGGGAGAGGAGAGAGCCGAGGAGTCACGTGAGCGCCAGGAGACGCTCTGATATAAGGTAGAAATCTGCCTTTTTTTTAAATAGAGGAAATACAGTGGAGCACATGTTGTTATCTAACAGAGTGGATTGTAGGGACATGGCAAGTGGCTTTACAGCCACTTTAACAACTTGACCTCTGGAAGATTTACCCCCCTTCATGACCAGGCTATTCTTACAGCACTGCGTTACTTTAACTGACAATTGCGTGGTTATGCAACACTGTACCCAAATAAAATATATATCATCTTTTTCCCACAAATAGAGCTTTCTTTTGGTGGTATTTGATCACCTCTGCATTTTTAAAAAAAAATTTGTACTATAAACAAAAAATGACCGACAATTTTGATTAAAAAATATATATATATTTTTTACTTTCTGCTATAAAACATATCCAATAAAAAAATTGAAAGGCCAATATGTATTCTACCACATATTTTTGGTAAAAAAATCCCAGTAAGCATATATTTATCGATTTGCGCAAAAGTTATAGCGTCTACCAACTATGGGACAAACAGTATACTAGAATTTTATTTTATATATTAGTAACGGCAGCAATCAGTGACTTATAGTGGGTCTGTGATATTGTGACGGACACTAACTGACACTTTTGACAATTTGTGGGTACCAGTGATACTAATATAGTGATCAGTGCTAAACATATGCACTGTCATTGTACTAATGACACTGGATGTGAAGGGGTTAAACATCTAGGGTGATAAAAGGATTAACTGTGTTCCCAGAAGTGTTTTACTATACTGTGTGTGCTGCTTTTACTAGGGGAAGTTATGGATTTTATTCCCTGCTTTGCAGGGACATAAAATCCATCCTTCCCCTCTGTCAGAATGGCGTTCTGCCTTGTTTACATAGTTCTTTGTCTGTGCCCAATGATCGGCAGGTCAGAGAGCAGTGTGCGCGCACCCCTGTAGGCGAAAGTGCAGAATCACGTATACATACAGTATTTCTCAACTGTTCCAAGATCCTTTGTCACCAATCTTCATGAAACATAAAATCATGGTGTTATTTACAGTTGTGCTCATAAGTTTACATACCATGGCAGAATTTATGATTTCTTGGCTATTTTTTCAGAGAATATGAATGATAACACAAAAACATGTTTTTCACTCATGGTTAGGGTTTGGCTGAAGCCATTTATTATCAATCAATTGTGTTTACTCTTTTTAATTCATAATGACAACAGAAACTACCCAAATGACCCTGATTAAAAGTTTACATACCCTGGTGATTTTGGCCTGATAATATGCACACATGTTGACACAAAGGGGTTTGAATGGCTATTAAAGGTAACCATCCTCACCTGTGATCTGTTTGCTTGTAATTAGTGTGTGTGTGTGTGTGTGTGTGTGTGTGTGTGTATGTGTATAAAAGGTCAATGAGTTTCTGGACTCCTGACAGACCCTTGCGTCTTTCATCCAGTGCTGCACTCTCGTTTCTGGATTCGGAGTAATTGGGAAAGCAAAATAATTGTCAAAGGATCTGCGGGAAAAGGTAGTTGAACTGTATAAAACAGGAAAGGGATATAAAAAGATATCCGAGGAATTGAGAATACCAATCAGCAGTGTTCAAACTCTAATCAAGAAGTGGGTGAGGCTGTTTATCATCTCAGATGGTAAAGCTGTGCATTCCTCTTGACAAAAAGCCCAGTTGTGGCTGAAATTTTGAGTTGGTCTACCTGACCGTGGTTTGGTTTCAACAGAACCCCTTATTTTCCACTTCTTGATTAGAGTTTGAACACTACTGATTGGCATTCTCAATTCCTTGGATATCTTTTTATATCCCTTTCCTGTTTTATACAGTTCAGCTACCTTTTCCCACAGATCCTTTGACAATTCTTTTGCTTTCCCTATGACTCAGAATCCAGAAACGTCAGTGCATCACCAGATGACAGATGCAAGGGTCTGTCAGGAGTCCAGAAATTCACTGACCTTTTATACACACACACACTAATTACAAGCAAATAGATCGCAGGTGAGGATGGTTACCTTTAATAGTCATTCAAACCCATTTGTGTCAACCTGTGTGCATGTTATCAGGCCAAAATCACCAGGGTATGTAAACTTTTGATCAGAGTAATTTGAGTAGTTTCTGTTGTCATTCTGATTTAAAAAGAGTAAACACAGTTGATTGATAATAAAAGGCTTCAGACAAACACTAACCATGAGTGAAAGAAATGTTTTTGTGTTATTTATATTCTCTGAAAAATGGCCAAGAAATCATAAATTCTGCCAGGGTATGCCAACTTAAGAGCACAACTTCCCCAAAGTGCACAGTGCAAAGGAGTGTTGATGATCTGTCAGTAACAATTTTTCAGCTTTTTAGGCAACCTTATGGGCTAGTGCTTATGATGACCAATATGCAAATCTTCAGGTGCTTGAGTGCAGGTCACACATGCTCCCCTGTGAATACTCCACTTACCGAACTGCACCACCCCTGCAGGGGTAAAGCGCGTGGACACCTGTTTGGCAGTGGATGGGGTCTCCTGTCCTTCCAGCTGGTAGTGGCTCCGGTGTCCTCAGCAATGGATGTTAGTAACCAGATGTAGAAGGGAAGAAAAAGATGCCCATAGTGTGATCCTTTAAAAACGTTTTCCTTTATTTTACCAATATAGTTTTTTTTAAAACAGGTAGTTCCACCAATCACATAAAAAGGTGAAGTTAAAAACAAAGGTCCTAGGTCACTTTAAGGTTTGCTGCCGTGGGAATGGCCTGCCGTGGTGTTGAAACCCTGGCGCGCTTCATGTAGGAATGGCGTGCATTCCACCGGCCTAAGTTCAGAAACTGGAAGTGACGTATGACGCAAGTCTGGCTCCGCCTTACGTGTTTTGTCATTTACGACTTCTGAGGCGTGCCATGACGAAATGCGTAAGTGAGAGCCAGACTTGCGTCATACGTCACTCCTGGTTTCGGGAAACATAGGCCGGTGGAACGCACGCCGTTCCTACAGGAAGCGTGCCAGACTTTTTCAACACCACGGCAAACTTAAAGTGACCTAGGACCTTTGTTTTTAACTTCACCTTTTTATGTGATTGGAACTACCTTTTTTAAAAAAACGTTATTGGTAAAATAAAGGAGAAAGTTTTTAAAGGATTACGCTATGGGCATATTTTTCTTCCCTTCTACATCTGGTTACTAACCACTACCAGCTGGAAGGACAGGAGACCCTATCCACTGCCAAACAGGCGCCCACGCGCTTTACCCCTGCAGTGGTGGCCCCGTTTGGTAAGTGGGGTATTCAGAGGGGAGCACGTGTGACCTGCACTCAAGCACCTGAAGATTTGCATATTGGTCATTATAAGCACTAGCCTATAAGGTTGCCTAAAAAGCTGAAAAATTGTTACTGACAGATCATCAATACTCCTTTGCACTGTGCACTTTGGGGGATGTATACTGTTACTGTTTATAGTACACTGGTTGGACTGGTCTGCATATTGGTTAATACAAGGACTAACATATTAAGCTGTAAAACTGCTACTAGCCAAAGAGCTATCATCAATATTGGTTGCACTAAGCACTTTGGGGACTTATACTGTTTTTTTAATACATTTGTTGTATCTGCTGGATCACAGAAGAGTAACACTGGTTATCATATATTTAATACTTTTTAATAATATTTACGTTGTGGTCTGCATATGAAAAAAATGTGCTAAGGATCTTGATATTTTTTACTACAGTTGAACATTTGCTGAAGCCATTTTTTTGAATGCACATTGGTTTACACTATTTATTGCACTAGCACTTTTTTGGTAAAAAAAAAATTATGCTAAAAGAGCACAGATTTACAGAAGTGAGTTGGGATCTTCACATCATTACCACCTCTAGCACTAGGGGGCAGCAGCAAACATTTAATTGCGCTCACATTATCTATATTAAAGCTTATAAGTAGAGTTGAGCGAACACCTGGACGTTCGGGTTCTGCTGGTCCGTCCGAACTTCGGGACAAAGTCCGGGTCCGGGTCCGGACGGAACCCCCCAAGGCAGGCCTGGGCCTGGGCCTGAAACAGGGCTTCAA
>BLSH010121685.1:74768-90911 GCA_018402905.1 Glandirana rugosa | reverse complement strand
CGAAGCCTTTTACCTCGGTCGGTAATGCGGTGGGTCAGCCTGACCCACGGCACCACCGATCGCCGCGATGCGCGCCCCCGGGGGCGCGCGATCGTGGATTATCCTGAGGACGTCAATAGACGTCCAGTCAGGATAATGAGCCACCCGCCCGGACGTCATTTGTCAATGCGCCGGGCGGGAAGTGGTTAAAGATGAATTGTTCAGTTTTAGTAGTCTTCACCACTAGTCCAAAATGAAACTTCTGCCAGCCACAATTTTCAACTTGCTGTAGGCTGACCCCACATTGCCTTCAATAGAGCAGTTACTTGAATCTTTCAGTCCACTGGGAACATCAGATGGTTTAGATTGTATCAGCTTGGCATCAGTGTTTATCAGATTATTTGTCCAGACAAAGCAGCAGTGGAAATTATTGCCAGTATGTTCGCCAAGAAAGGTATAGTCATTCACATCCATATATGTCATAGCCTTTAGCATATTATTAACCACCTCCCACCTGGCCACTGTATATATACGGCTGGGTGGGAGCGTCACAGTTCTGACAGGACGTTCATTTACGTCCTGCAGAACGGGTGTCCGCAGGATCCAGCCAAGCACAGATCAGGATATGGGCACGGTGATTGGCCCTCCCGATCATGTGACAGCTGTGTCCAATAACAGCCATCACATTGTAAACAGAGACGCACGTCTCTGTGTCAGTCCTCCCCCCTGCCGAGCTCAGTGAGAGCTCAGTGCGGGTGGGGGGCTGCAGCTATGTGACAGCTCTCTGCATGAAAATGATTTCATACAGAGAGCTCTCACAGATTGCCCCCCACACAGTGCACCAAGCACCACTGATACCCCTGTCCCCATACACATCAGTGTCCCCATAAAACAGTCCCCAAAACATCTGTATGTCCCCCATCACATCTGTCACAGTCCCCAAAACATCTGTCTGCCCCGTCACATATGTCACCATACACAAAACATCTGTCACAGTCCCCAAAACATCTGTCTGTCCGCCAACACCAAATAAACCGTGATTTGGGTTATTTTTACCAAAGAAATGTAGCGGTATAATTTTTGGTCAAAATTTATGAAGAGAAATTACTTATTTGCAAAATTTTATAACAGAAACAAAGAAAAATGCATTGTTTTTGAAAATTTTCAGTCTTTTTTCATTTGTAGCGCAAAAAATAAAAAACCCAGAGGTGATTAAATACCACCAAAAGAAAGCTCTATTTGTGTGAAAACAATTATTAAAATTTCATATGGGTGCAGTGTTGCATGACTGTGCAATTGTCATTCAAACTGCAACAGCTCTGAAAGCTGAAAATTGGTCCGGAAAGGAAGGGGGTTTAAGTGCTCAGTATTGAAGTGGTTAACAACTGCTTCAACAAAGTTCAAATCATGGTTAGAGTGATACATTTCACTCACCCCTCTTATAAATTTAGGGAAAACCACCCAATGTACTATACCCTAAACTTATATTGTTCTACCCAGTCTAAGTGTACAAATACTCAGACACCCAGTTATAAATTCTATGCCAAGCCATTGTGCGGCATTTCACCTTAGATGTCAAATATATTGATATCAATTCGCATTATGTAATATGTACAGATGTAAAATTAGTTTAGGTTTAAATGCTTCTCTCTGGTTTTAAAATACAGCTAAAACATAGATCAGGAAAAGAGAAAAAATTAGGGCAAAAAAGTCCATTGAAAAGAAAATTTAAAAAAAAAGAAAATTAGGGTGTTGGAAAAAAAAATCCATTGCTTGATGAATATTGAGAGAGGCCATGAATTCTTTATAATTCCTTGTAAATTGTCTATTCAGAGTTTCTCCCCCACTGGCCTCACTGGCACCCTCTTGCCTGCCAGCTGAATTAGAAACTGTGTGTATGTATATGAAATATTACACAACAGTGACCCCATCCCCCACTGATGTCCAGATTCCAATAAGCCCCCTGTTCGCAGACCCCGACAACCCTGGCCGACCCCAAAGCACCCTCCCCATGTTGAGGGCATGTGGCCTTGTATGGTTCAGGAGGAGAGGCGCTCACTCATCCCTCCCCTATCCTGACTTGCCAGGTTGCATGCTTGGATAAAGCTCTGGTATGGATTTTGGGGGAGACCCCCACGCCATTTTTTTAAAAAAAATTGGCGTGGAGTTTTTTATTTTTTGCTTTTATTTTTTGCTCTATAAACAAAAAAGGACCGACAATTTTGAAAAAAAAAAAAAACTTTTTTTACTTTCTGCTATAAAATTTATCCAATAAAAAAAATTAAAAAATCTAATTTCTTCATCAGTTTAGGCCAATGTGTATTCTGCTACATATTTTTGGTAAAAAATCCCAATAAGTGTATATTGATTGGCTTGCACAAGCGTTATAGCGTCTACAAACTATGGAATATATTTATGGAAGTTTTTTTCTAGTAATGGCAACGGTCAGTGACTTATAGCATGACTGCGATATTGCGGCAGACAATTTGGACATTAACTGACACTTTTGACACTTTTTGGGGACCAGTGCTAAAAAAAATATGCATTGTCACTGTACTAATGACACTGGCAGGGAAGGGGTTAATATCAGGGGCAATCAAAGTGTTAACTGTGCACCCAACAGTGCTGGGTACGGTGTGGGAGGTGCTTTTACTAGGGGAAGGCAATGATGCATGTTCCTGATTTTCGGGAACACAGGATCAATGCCTTCCCCACTGGCAGATCACTGTTCTGGCTTTCTGCCTAAAGATTGGCGGGAGCCATCAGACATCAAGCCCGCTGTACCCACAGATCATTTTCCGGCGTGCATAATCACAGCGGGAGTGGGTCGCCAGTGCCCCAGACCAGGAAGAGCAGGGTCACATACTAGGTATATGATTCTGCGCAGCGTTTAACAATGGAGAGTAAGAGAAACACTGGCTGCAGCTGCTCTCTTTAGCTGCTGCCCTGCAATGCTGAACTGGTTAACAGGGAGGGAGCTGCTGAGCAGGATGAGTTTAACAGACTGAGTCAGGCAGCACTGCACTGTGGGAACTGTAGTCCAGAGGAGAAAGACTCTACTGTAATCAACAGCTTTTGAACAGCATTTCCCAGAGAGAGATTGCCAGGAGGAGGGGATAGAGTTGCATTTTTTTCAGGCTGTACAGGACAGTTTCCTCTTGCCATGAGGGAGACCAGAGAGTTCACATTGCTGTCCAGTGTGCACCATCACTGCTGCATATTGGTAGCCTGGGCGGGATCCAGAGTGCTGAGTATGGGGGTGCCGACAGACAGAGTCACCAGATGCAGACCAGAGAATGGACTAATTACTGTGTGTGGTGAGCTTCTGCTGTGGGGATTTGGATGTTATATTACTCCTGCACTGCCACTCTTTTATCAAACAGTGTAAATTAAATAATATGAACTGCTGCAACCACTTAAATGTGTTCTCACATCTATAAAAAGAATGGGACAGTAGATAGTGTAACTTTGCTCTTTCTAATAAATAGACATGTGCACGCCAGAAATTTTTGTTTCAGATGCATTCCTTCATTGAAAAATGTAGTTTCGTCATATTCATTGTGTTGAACCAATTCATTTTTGGAGTTTGTTTCGTATATTCAGCATTCATTTCTTATATTCATTGGCCTGGGTGGATTTGAAAACTTTTGCAGTTTTTCCAGATGATGGTTATATATTCAATATATTATTGAACCAGACAGATTTGAAATGTTCAGATGCTAATCTAACCCAGAAACAGAAATGGCATGAGCTGATTGGACAATATCGACTTACACTATATTACCAAAAAGTATTGGGACGCCTGCCTTTACACGCACATGAACTTTAATGGCATCCCAGTCTTAGTCTGTAGGGTTCAATATTGAGTTGGCCCACCCTTTGCAACTATAAAAGCTTCAACTTTTCTGGGAAGGCTGTCCATAAGGTTTAGGAGTGTGTCTATGGGAATGTTCGACCAATATGTATTCTGCTACATGTTTTTGGTAATAAAAAATCTCAGTAAGCGTATATTGATTGGTCTGTGCAAAAGTTATAGCGTCTACAAAAGATGGTATATATACTGGAATTTTTATTTATTTATTTATATTAATAATAGAGGCGATCAGCGACCTATAGCAGGACTGCGATATTGCGGTGGACAATCTGACACTTATTGACACCTTTGACACTTTGTGGGAACCAGTGACACTAATAGAGTGATCAGTGCTAAAAATATGCATTGTCACTGTACAAATGACATTGACTGGGAAGGGGTTAACATCTAGGGCAATCAAAGGGTTAAATGTGTGCCTAACAAGTGTTTTCTCACTGTGGGGGAGGTGCTTTTACTAAGGGAAAACATAGATCCCTGTCCCTGCTTTCCAGGAACACAGGACCAATGTCTTCCATACTGACAGAATGATGATCTGCCTTGTTTACATATGCAGACCGCCGTTCTGCCTGTGAATAGAATGATCGGCAGGTACCCGCTGATCGGGTCCGATACCCAGAATTGCAGGATCGTGTATATATACATGACCCTGCACAGCGCAGCTGCCCTGTAGCAGTAAATCTGCCATGGGGCGGTCGGCAACTGGTTAAGATCATCAGCATTATGATAACACACAAGCAGCAGGCACTTTATCATGGCTCTGGCTGGCTCTGTCACAGTGTGTCACGTAACATGGCTGCTGGGTGCCAATTTTATTAACTTATGACCAGTACGTTTGCAAAATCAGCACCCATTAGCCATGTTATGTGACACAATGTGACAGAGCCAGTCAGAGCCATGATAGAGTGCCTGCTGCCTGTGAGTTATGATACCATCCATTATGCCAGAGAGACAGACACTGTGCAATGTAGTCTATTCACAGACACCCCCAAAGCACACCGGTGTTGAAGCCTTGAAGGCACTGGCAGCCCCACGATTGGATCCACTTCCCCTCTGTTCCAGCTGCTTGACACTATCAGCTGAGCTCAGCTGATTCTCTCTGCTTGTCGCCACCACCACTCGCCTCACAGCTTCTCAAGTCTCGCTCTCTGGTCACAGTCTATTTGCCATTAGTAAGTGCACCCCATTTTCTACTTATGCTTCAAAAGACTAAAAAAAAAACCTTTTCTGTACAGTCACAGGCTGGGCACTGTATGCACAGCATAAGTGGAAGGCCTTAATGACTGGGTTTGCTAGTCTAGGCTGTAGTAGTGTAGTGGTTAATTTATTTGGTTGGTTCAAAGGGAAAAAAGGCCTTACCTCATTGGTGGAGGGCTGGGTGGGGCAGGGTGTGGTCCTAGTGGTCTCTTAGGGGGAGTTGTTGTCTCTAGCATCAGCTGGAGCAGGGACCACATTGGGCAAGCCTCTCTGTGGTGATTCTCCTCGTTTCATCCAGCAGGAAGTAAATGGAGGACCTTGAGAACATGCTTTCCAGCATCCGAGCTGCAGTGGTGGCCAACGATCCATAATGGTTGTGAGGCCAGCCTTCTGGTATGCAGCAGGGATCGGTCAGGACTGTCAGTAGGTGAAGTTGAGGTGCAATGGAGACGGCCACTGCTTTGTCAACTTCTGAGCTCTGCTTCTGCTGCCAGGCCACCTTGGCAGAGTGCACTGCTGGGGAAGAGGAGTCGGGAAACCTGTGATGAGAGTGCGGCAGCCGCCAATGACATCATCATTCTGTGCAGCCCCCTTTGTCTTGTGGCAGTCTTGTGGGTAGCTTGCCGGTTATCCAGCCAAGTCTTCCCTAGGGGGGCCCTAATTCTGTGGAGGGGCATAAGGTGGTGCTGGTGACAACAATGGGTGAGGTTAATGATGAATGTTCTGCAAGATTTTCTGTCTAGTTTTAGCGAGGCATTGGCACGATGTGACCCAGGTGCGTCTTCTGCTATAATGGGTTCCCCGATGGCTGTGTGGACAGCTACAAGGGTTCCCTCTGCTCCGTTAGGGGATGTGTCCATCATGGGATCTACTTCGTTGGCTTCATGTCGGAATGCTGGGGTTCAGTTCCCTACATCCTCACAGAGTAATGGTGGTCAGGGCAATGCTGTGCCAGCTCCTTCAGTGGTTATGTCACAAACCTCTGATAAGGCAGCCACGGATTCTAAGAAGCTGGACATGGATAGTGTAGGTTTATCAGAATCTGCAAAATATGAAGGTCACGCGTGCTTCGAGGGGCCGCTAGGCACGCATCTCAAGCAGGAGGTGAAGGACAAGATATGAAAGGGTGAGTATGTTGAGATCTTCTCCTTATTGCCCCTGATTAATTCCAATAAAGTCATGCCTAATGAAAGTAAAAAGAGGAGGAAGAGAAGCAGAGTTATCACTTGATTCCCAGAACAATTAGTAATTGGCTTCAGGCGTTTAACATTTTGGCCAGTGTAATAGTTCACCTGAGCAATGCTCATCGCTTTTCTGTTACCTGGACGCCATCAGCGAGGCCCAGCAAGTGTATGGGGGTGAGGCATGGTTGCGGTAAAATTAGCAGTTCAGGCAACAGAAGTTGGTTAGGCCCTCCTTGAGGTGGGACCATAAAGATATTAGTTTGTGGATGAAACTTATGACTCAAGCGTGGAGCCATAACACTTCCTTTCAGGGGGGGTCCAGGGGTGGAACCACAACCTCGATACCATTGGCCACGAAGCGCAAGGGGTTCTGTTGGCAATTCGAAGGAACGTGCAGATCCTGCCATTTTTGTCACAAATGCTCAGGGTGCAGAGATTCACATCCACTCGCAAAGTGCTTCAAGCAAGGAAAAGGAAAGTTGTCCAAGGCTGGAAAAAGGGAGGACTCCAGTGAGGGTGGAAAAACTGACGCCATATCTAAGTAGGTATCCCAACTGATAAGGGGCACTCTTTGTTTTGGGGTTTTTCTGATTCCTTGTACCTTGTACAGCATTCATCCGGTCCCGGATAACAAGATCTGCCTAGTTATACCCTGCAGTGGTTTCTAACAAACTGGGGAAAGAGGTTTATTTGGGGAGGATGGCTGGCCCTTTCTCTTCCCTGCCAGTGGATGAGCTGGTTGTTTCTCTACTGGGGATTGTTCCAAAGAAGGAACCTAATAGATTTTGCTTTATACACCATCTCTCACACCCCACAGGCGATTTGGTCTATGATGTCATTGACCGGGCATTGTGTGCTGTATAATACGCATCCTTTGATAGGGCGATTGAGTGCATGCGTAAGTTTGGTAAGGTTGCCCTCTTGGCCAAAAAGGATATTGAGGTGGCTTTCCGACTGTTGTCGGTACATCCTCAGAGTTTTAGCCTGTTGGGATAGGTTGCTAAATTTTATGCTCTTTGTTTGAAACTTTTAGCTCCTTCGTGAAGTGGGTGGTGAATGATATGTCGGGCTTGCATTACATTATTCACTACTTTGACAACCTCTTGGTGATTGGCCTTCCAAGTTCAAAATTCTGCCTTACCTTACTAGCCATGCTTCAGCATGTTTTTGAGGTATTCGGCGTACTGTTAGCAACGGAAAAATGGAGGGACCTACTACCGAACGCAAATTTCTAGGCATTGTCATTGACACTGTGGAGATGGAATGCTGTTTGCCAATTGACAAGTTGGAGGACATGCGAGGGACTCTCTGTTTCTCTCAGCAGCAGAAAAATAAAATTGCATTCCCTTCAGTCGCTCCTGGGTAAGTTGAATTTTGCCTACCGCATCATGCCAATGGTAGGGTTTTTTGCAGGAGATTGGCAACAGTGACAGCAGGGATCAAGGCGCCACACCATTTCATCAGATTGAAAAAGAAAAACTGACCTGGCTAGCTATCACACCTGTGAAGGCCCTGGAGCACCAGGAAAATGGAAATGCCCACAAAATGACACCATGAGACAGGTACGCGGGTACTCTGGGCTGCAGATAGGTACTCGGTTACTCTGATGGGCTGGAGACAGGTACTCAGGTACACTGATGGGCTAGAGACATGTACTTGGGTACTCTGACGGGATGCAGATAGGTACTCTGATGGGTTGCAGATAGGCACTCTAATAGGCTGGAGGCAGGTACTCGGGTACTCTGATGGGCTGTAGACAGGTACTCGGGTACTCTGATGGGATGCAGATACAGTATATACTTGGGTACTATGAAGGACTGCAGATAGGTACTCGGATACTTTGATGGGCTGAAGATAGGTACTCCGATAGGCTGAAGACAGATGGTCAAGTACTCTGATGGGCTGCAGATAGGTACTTGGGCACACTGGGCTGCAGATAGGTACTCAGGTACACTGATGGGCTGGTGACAGGTACTCTGATGGGCTTGCAGGCAGGTACTCTGATGCTCTGATGGGCTTACAGACAGGTACTCTGATGGGATTATAGACAGGTCCTCTTTATCTTAGGGGCAATCGGGGCACAGTACTGTAAAGTTTAATACAGTAACTCACTGTTTCTAGTTTTCCGCCTCACACACTGCGGAGAAGTACCCAGTAACAGTGCCTTACACACTGCGGAGAAGAGCCCAGTTACAGCGAGTTACAGCCGTTTGTTGACCCTTGTGAAGAAGTGGTTATATCCACGAAACATGTTGGGCACACTTGGATGCATCTTTTCTCTTTATATAGATGGTCTATCAATTTATCCTTTTACCAAGTTGAAAAGTCTTCAAGGCTCCTTCCTTAAGAACATGGAGGATTACATTGTATTTTATGCTGCCTGACCTGGTGTATTTTCATGCTATGACCTCTGTTCTGGGTGAAGGTTTATTTATTATATGAAATGTATCTAATTATGGATTCTCGAATGATTTATGAGATTATGTTTATAAAGTTATTATGTTTTTTATGATATTTAGAATTTTCGCAAGGAACAATGAGATCATGTGATGACTATATATGGACAATAAATACATATTTATTTGATCATTGGTCTATTCACGTTTTAACCCTATTTAGTATGCCTCATTTAAAGTCCCAACTGGTCGCACTGTTACACTGATCCAGGGATGGAGACACATGGTTTGCATGCATCTCAATTAAAAGTCCCAAACTCCCCCGTTTCTTCCTCAATGCAGAGATGTACTGCATTTGTGAGTTTCTTTGTTTTTTTTAATTTTGCCTTGATATACACTGATCAGCCATAACTTTATAACCACTGACAGGTTAAGTGAATAATATTGATTATCTTGTTGCAATGTCATCTGAAATTCATGGGATATATGTTGGCCCTGAAGATGAAGAGTTGGAGGCAAAGATGAAAAAAATGGGCATTGCAGTGGGTTGTGTATAAGGGCTGCTTAGCCCTGGTCAGGGAGCCAATGCTGACCCGTGCTCACAGTCAAAAGTGCCTACAATGGGCACATGAGCTTCAGAAGTGGATCGCAGAGCAATGGAAGAAGAAGCACTAGAGAGAGTTCTATTTTGTTTTGAGAAATGATTGGGCCTAATATTAATATTATTTTGTATGTGTTGTAATTATTTTTTTCTTAATTTGGACTCATCTAAAAAGTTCCTAATAATAAATGAGATCAGTAAGTAATTACTGGTCTCATTTATTATTAGGAACTTTGTCCACGTAAGTTATTGTTGCATTATATAAGACTTCAATAGACATTGCAGGTAGACTCCTGTCTCCTGAAGACATTTCTGGGCAGCGAAATACATTAGACGGAGCTTATTTGTGTCAGAATACATGTCAATTCCAATGTGGCAATGCTGATAGTATGCTTGTTTCTACTGTTTATACTGTGAGTACCTTTTATTCCGCAAATGAACTCTGTATCTAAAAGGTATTACAGGATGTGGTTTGCTGTATTTTCTTTCTACTCTGGGCTTTATTAATCCGCTGGGCAGACAAAATATTGTGGGCCTTCCTGATACAATTGGAGCCACCTAGTGGTGGAAGGTGTGATTTGCGCACTGCAAGCTGCTGCTGCTGTGATTAATGGTCTATCTTACACAGACTGTATTGACCTCCTATAGCATAGAGGTCCTCCATCTTTGGTAAAGGAAGAAACAGAAAAGCGCCTTTTAGGGCAATGTTTATTAAACCATTACATGTAGTCATAAAACACTTACATTGAAGTAAGGGACAGTAAGCTCATCTGGGGTTGGGATACCACTGGGAACAGTCACTAGCGCCTCCAGTATACTGGTGTACCTGTGACGATACCGCAGTGAATCAGGAGAGAGCCGGCAATCCTGTGTTGTGTCTGGGTGTTGTTGTAGAAATTTAGGATATGTTAATTATGTATTGTCACAGTGTCTTCCAGTGTCGGTTTAAAGCGAATATGGCTTTAACCGATATTGCGGACAGGCCACTTACAATGGAAACCTTGCATTATTTGGTAACCTCACGCTACCCGCCCGATCATCCCAGCCAGCAGGCACCCTGATTGGTTAACGCTGGAGCAAACACTGGTCCGGATCTTTGAGGTGCGATGCACATTCCGTGGCGCGGGTGTATTACCGTCAATGGGGGGGCCCCTGTATTATGTACAGATTGATCTGCTTGGCAGCGATGTACTCGCGGTATTGAATCAGTATTGCCTTTTATGTAAGGATAATGATCTGTAAGCTTTCTGTCGCATCTGATCAATGTGGCAGAAATCTACAGCTATATTCCTTTGTGCATAATTTACCCTTTAATGGAACAGTAGTATAATCGCTATGGAGTATAGTTCATAGAGCTGTATTTGATAGTGATTCATTGTAATGGCAGTTCGGGGTTTGCATGCATGACGTTTTGCTTGGAGGGCCTCTGTGAGATAACGCATTGGTTTCAATGGAAGCCATGTTTCCACATGGCTTCCATTGTTCTCTGGAGTCTGTGAATCTCCACCCACCCAACGGCTGTTGCTCATTCAGCCCGGCCAGTCATTCCACATGCATGCACGCCTCTTCTATTGTATCGTTTGACTATAAACAAGTGTGCCATTGGTTGTTGTTTTGTATTGAGCTCATGTCATGTGACTGTGCCTTGGAGGCTGATTGGCTGAGTGTGAAGCCACTAAGTCCTTTTGTTATCCCTGTCTGAATGATATAAATTAAAGCAACAAGCATTGCTAGGCAGGACTACTTTTCGAGCTTGCAATGTGAGAACAGCTATGGTGTCTGTCTTACTTGCTTTAACACGCGTGCACTCAAAAAGAGCTGAAAAGTGTGCTTATTAGCGCAGGCAAAATATAATGCATACAAGGTATTATAATTGCCCCCACAGTGTGTTGAATTATTTTGAGGGGACAGCAAATTTACACTGTTATACAAGCTGTGCACTCACTACTTTACATTGTAGCAAACTGTCATTTATTCAGTGTTGTCACATTAAAGGTAGAATAAAATATTTACAAAAATGTGGGGGTGTACTCACTTTTGTGAGATACTATATACTTTATTTATTCTGAACAATACAAAGTACATTACAACTAAAAAGATGGAGCTTTGAAGAATGGAAGGACATATTCACTTGGGTCTAAAAGATGCATTTGTCAGAGGATGGCTACAGGAGCTATAAGATCTTCATCTTTACGTTCCATAGGCTTGCAGACAGCTACTGAAGGCTGTCAAAGTCTGTGCAGATAAGCAGACCTGAATATTTTGGATCTCTCTTCTGTGTAATGGCACCCTTAGAGCACATTGGTAAGGGAGGTACAGTAAAGTGCAGCTAACTGTTCAACAACTACAGTATCTGCAGACCTCAACTCAGCGCTCGTGCTGATTTGCACATTTTGTGGTCCACTGATTTACGGACATGAACAGACATGCAGAACGCCCTGTAATTAGCTTGGAAAATAGAAGAGGCCAATATACAGAAAATAGAGGCTGTATTATTCAGTGGAAGAGAGCAGACCTAAACTACCTTTATGTTCTCTTTTGGGTAAGGGCACCCTTAGAGCATATTGTTAAGAGAGGAGTAGCAATGTACAGCACTACGGAGAAGTAAAAGTGAAGGAAATAGAAAGAGCAGTGACACTACATTTTTTAGTAGGACCGTGGAACACAGCAGATCTTTGGAGATAATGGAGTAACTGTAAGACCAACTGATGGTTTGATATGGAAGTTGGTCACACCAGGCGCAGCACGAATCGTAAACTTCTGCATTAAGCTGGTGAAGAAAAGGAACAGCTCCATTTTTGCCAGTGTTTCTCCAGGGCAAGATCTTCTACCTATGGAAATCAGAGGGGAGAGATTGTCAGGGTACATGAGGGGTTCCTAAGAGATTTTTAGTGTCAATACCTTTTTATCAAGACAAAGAATATATGAACAGTGCACTTGCATAAAGCATTCAGAGAAATATTCTGCGTAGTGAATAGACTGAACAAATACAATACAATAAACCAAGCGCAAAGTCACACTGAACTGTGCAAGAAATTCAAATTGTTTCTAAAGCTTACTGAGAGGCTAAAGAGAAGAAATAGAGAGAAATAGGAAAAAGAGAAAGGGAAAGAAAAGGGAAAGGGGTAGAAGTAGGAAAAGCAACAGAAAAGGAGAGGGGGAGCAGCCCCAATGAGTCAATAACATGTCAGACCTAATGCTAACTTAAAGTGGATGTAAATCCTCTCCTATATCTAGGGTTGCCACCTCATCCCTTTAAAACCAAACACATATTAATTACACAGGTTCTGTGGCTGATTAAGGTGGTAAATAAACTCACTTGGTGCCTTATCTGCATTAAATTAGCCCCAGTACCTGGGTAATTCATATGTGTTCGGGTTTAAAGGGATGAGGTGGCAACCCTACCTATACCCCGTGAAGTGAACAGCCTCAGATGTTACACAGAGATGAAACAAATTTCCCTACATAAGATCTACATATACTGTATATCTGCTGTCTTCAGCTTTATATACTGTTTAGAAAGTGCAGATCATATTAGAATTTTCACTTCCTCTTTAAGCAGTAGCAGTGTAGTCTTGGATTACACTGGGAGACAGCTGATTGGAGGGAAGGCACACACTCCGCTCCACATAGGTAGAGACTTGCAGAGCTGTGCTGTGAATAGACCAGCTCTCTGCTAATCTATTTATAGTACCCACCCGACACAAATTTCAGGCTGGTTTTATATCCTGTGTCAAAGAACTTGTCAGAAGTTAGCATGCTGATAACAGAGGAACACAGCAGCAGAAAGACACAGAACTTAGTGCTTTGAAGAGAGATAAGAAAACACTGCAGATATACTGCTTAAATTTCATGAATCAGGTTTACATGCACTTTAAGAGCTTGATTTGGGAAGTTGTATGAGTTGTATAACCATTGAGGAAGCACTATGAGAATATTAGATAAGACCAGTTCCCAAGTAGCCTTTAATTAACAAAAATTAGTGCTGAGGAAAAACCATAGGCCTAACATCCTAATTCTACGAGTGGGGTATGACATCTTGAAGCAGTAGTAAACCACCTGCTTTTTTTTTAAACCTGCAAGACAAAGTTATAATGTGCTAGTATGCATACTAACACATTATGTGAAACGTACCTTAAAACAAAGCCCTCTAGCAGCGAGCTGTCACCACTGACAGTGCTTCCGTCTCCCCCCAGTCTTGCCTCCGGGTTGGGGGGTCCTTTGATTTGACGAGCCACGATGATGTCACGCTTTTCACGGCACAGGACTCTGAAGGAATAGCACGGGTATACAGTTCCTTCAGAGCTCATGCGCCGGTGACATCACCGGTGGCCTCGCAAGTAAATATCTCCTAAATGGTGCACGTTTATGGGATATTTACTGTACCTATAGATACGCCTTATTATAGGCTTACCTATAAGTAAAAATCAACCAAGGGAGTTTACTCCTCCCACTTTAAGGTTTAATGGGTGAGTTTTTTTTTTTTTTTTTTTTTCCATTCAGTTTTTATTGGATTTATAAGCGTATACAGATACAGATAGTAAGACAGTTGTAATATCATTGTAAACGATATATAGCTTAATAGACAACATCTGGAGTGTAGTTAAATAAACTCCATCTTGTGAGACTTAATGAGAATTGTGTTTAACAAGCTTTAACTGTATTATTCATATATAGTCACATCTATACATAGTCACATCTATATCCCCCTGCGTCGCCCCCGATAGGGATCTTGCTGCGACGGGGGGAGGAATATGTCGCTTAGTCCCGTTGGATCAATTGTTTTATCAAGTACAGGTGCGGTTGATAGTGGTTCATGACTGTACACAGCGTTCATGCTGCATTTTCTGGCTGTACCGGCGGGACTGACATTCCGTCCAGCCAGGACAGCCAGGGTGCCCAGCTCTCTACTATCTTCAAATATGTTGTTTTATTAGTTGCAGATACGATTTCATATGAGGAATGTAAATTGACTGTTTCCAGTGTGTTTTCTAGATTGGGAATTAATGTGGATTTCCACAGCCTAGTGATATTTAATTTGGCAGCAAGGAGTATATGCGTCACAATATTCCTATTTTCGGGGTGGATTTCTCCTATTTTTAGATTTAGTAAGGCCAGCTCAGGGGTTTGTGGTATAATCTGTTTCGTTATGTTACCTAGCACTTGGAATATTGTTTTCCAAAATGGTTGTATATGTGGGCAATCCCAAAGTACATGTATCAATGTTCCTTTCTGGTTGTTGCAACGCCAACAGAGATTGGAGGTACCAGGTTTAAAGGTAGCCAGTTTGTCTGGTGTTAAATACCATCTTAATGATATTTTGTGATGGATCTCTCGTAAAGTAGAGCTTTGGGTGTATTTGGGGATTGAACGTATTGCTTCTGTCCACTGTTCGTCTGAATATTGATTATTAAGGTCAGATTCCCACCTTTGATATGGTTTGGATTTATGAAATTGTTTTTTACTGTGGAAGATATTGTAGAAGAGAGATATGCCTTTTTGTCTGATCGTCTGGTTATTGAGGTAATGCCATGCATCTTTGTGTATGTGGTAAACCGGTGTTTTGAGTGATTTGATGCAGTGTTGTACGCGGAGATATGTGAAAATTTCTGATTGGGGGAGTCCATGCTCTGAGCATAGCTGTTGGAAATTTTTAAGTTTTGTTCCGGTGAGGATATCTTGGATTTGTAAGATGCCTTTCCTTTGCCAGTGTGTGAGGTTCAGTTCTGGTGTGAGTTGTGTAAGAACTTGAATGGGGATTTGTGGTGAGATTCTATTTGGTGTGGGGACTTTTGTCTCCACTAGTCTTTGCCATGTCTGAGCTGTAGCTCTGATGGTTGGGGGTAATGCTGTTGAGATTTTAGGCTGGAAAGGGGTACTGAGGAGCCACGTGCGGATGTTTACACGTGGTAGCGCTGCTTGTTCAATGGAACTCCACTGAGTTTTTGTAGTGGGTTGTAGCCAACTTCTCGCTTGTGTTAATATGGAGGCATAATAATAGTCTTCTAGATCGGGAAGCCCTGTGCCTCCCGCTAGGGTGTGTTTTGTTAGGTAGGTCCTAGCACACCTAGGTTTCTTTCCCTGCCAGATGTATTTATTCAGTTCAGTTTGTAGTGAACTGAAAAATTTTTTCGGGAGGGGTATTGGAATAGTTCTGAAGATATATATTAATTGCGGTAGTAGTTGCATTTTAAACGCCGCCAGTCTCCCCGTCCAAGAGAGTGTATGTTTGGCTAAACTTTGTAATTCTGCCTGGATTTTGGCGAGCATTGGGGCATGGTTTGTGATATAAAGTTTCGTCACCGATTTGGGGAGTTGGATCCCTAGGTAGGGTATGCTTGTGTTTGCCCAAGTGTAGGGAAATTTTTGTTGCAGTAGTAGTTTGGTGGTGGAGTCTATTCCTAAGTCTAGAATATTTGACTTGGTGTCATTAACTCTGTAGTAAGATATGTTGCTGAATTTCATCAATGACTCCTGTATTGCTGCCAGGGAAGGGACCGGGTTGGTTACCATTAGAATAATATCGTCGGCGAAGAGACTTATTTTGTGGTTGTGTTGACCAATTGTGAATCCTGTGATTTTTGGGTTTGCTCTAATTTGGGTTGCTAGCGGTTCCATTATTAAGTTAAAAATCAGTGGTGAAAGTGGGCAGCCTTGTCTCGTGCCGTTGCTTATGTTAAATGGTTGGGATAGAGCATTATAGGTGAATATTAACCAGTTGTGTTGGTGTTTTATTCAGAGAAGCGGCTGCTATAATAAGATTACCATTGGTTGGGCCAGGGAAGGGACCGTCGTTATGTCCTCAGTAACTACTTTAAGTCGTTGTATAGAATGATGTCTCAATTACTGTGGTTCAGTTTATAAGATCTGAATCCTTATCTGAGGTGGTGGTTTGATGATGACGTTGTTTTTAAA
>BLSH010121685.1:46145-59337 GCA_018402905.1 Glandirana rugosa | reverse complement strand
GACAGCTTGTCTTTGCCTGTGGGCAGCCTGGCACACATGGCCGACTACATGCTGCAGTGCCTGCGCAACGACAGCCGAGTTGCCCACATTGTAACTTCCTCTGATTACTGGGTGGCCACCCTGCTGGATCCCCATTACAAGGACAACGTGCCGTCCTTAATTCCCTCACTGGAGCGTGAGAGGAAGATGCGCGACTACAAGCGCACACTGGTAGAGGCGCTGCTGAGGGCATTCCCAAATGACACCGGGGGCTCAGCGGAAGCACAAGGCGAAGGCAGAGGAGGAGGAGGAAGAGGCCACCAACGCAGCTGTGCCACCGCCAGCACCTCAGAAGGCAGGGTTAGCATGGCCGAAATGTGGCAAAGCTTTGTCAGCAGCCCGCCACAACAAACAGCACCACCAGCCGATAGACAACGTCTTAGCAGGAGGCAGTATTTCAGCAACATGGTGCAAGAGAATGTGTGCACACGCCTACACGTACTGACTGATGGGTCTGCCCCATTCAACTTCTGGGTCTCCAAATTGGCCACATGGCCTGAGCTTGCCCTTTATGCCTTGGAGGTGCTGGCCTGCCCTGCAGCCAGTGTATTGTCGGAACGTGTGTTTAACACGGCAGGGGGCGTTATCACAGACAAGCGGAGCCGTTTGTCCACATCCAACGTAGACAAGCTAACCTTTATTAAAATGAATCAGGCATGGATCCCAAGACTTGTCTGTACCTTGTGCAGAATAAACATTTAGACCGGACTCACAAAGCCATTCATATACTTCTTTTTTTGAATAGGCCTCAATACAAAAAAAAAAAAAAATACCATGTTGGCTACCTCCTCCTACTCCTCTACCACCGCCACTTCCACCTACACTGCCACGGTCACGGCCTAGTCAACCTCTAGGCTCCTACTCCACATCCACCCCCTTCCCATTTTTTTATTTGATTTTAATTTATTTTCCCTATCCCCATTTTTTTGTAGGGCACTTTCCCTACTCTTACCCCCATTTTACTTCCTTTTGCAGCCCTCTAGGGCTTTCCAGGACTTTGTTACAGCCATTTTTGTGCCTAAAAGTTCGGGTCCCCATTGATTTGGGGTCCGTGTGAACATTCGCGTTCTGTCCGGACCCGAACCCGGACTTTGTCCCGAAGTTCGGCAGGACCAGCAGAACCCGAACTTCCAGAGGTTAGCTCAAATCTAATTATAACACTATAATACTACAGCGCCACCTGCTGTATGTGTATGTATAATGCATACAGTATATAGTTCACAGCATTTTACATTACATGCTGTTGCTTTTTCCAACAGCTGTAACCTTCTTTCAGCTATGGCAAGAGGTTAAAACCCAGTAATACACTGTCTCATCCTGCTCTACACATGCTCAGTTGCTCTCTATTTTTAGGCACTGTGCCAAATTTTTAGTGGCCGGTCTGCTGATAGCCTAAAGATTTACTGCTGTTCTGGGGATCTGGCTTTTAGCAAAATTGCAGCCTTATGCAAGAAGAAATTTGCCAAATTTGTAGCGGCCGATCTGCTCATAGCCTAAAGATTTACTGCTGTTCAGGGGCTCTGGCTTTTAGCAAAATGGCACCCTTAGGCAAGAAGAAATAGGAACAATGCTGGAGGCAATTTATGACACACACTCATTTTGATGGCATAACTATTAATGTGGAATATATGTTCCTTGCTAAAGGACAAATTTTTTTTAGCAAGTTGTTATGTGTAAAGTTACACTTTAAGAATGCACTGTGAGGGGACATGGCCGACCGGAGCCTAAGATGGATGCAGGATTCTGAAGCTCCTCTCACCGGAATGGGCATCAGTGGCTTCCAGCGACACCCCGTGATCCAGAACAACACAGCAACAATCTCCAGCGATCCCCCATACCCAGCAGCAGCATGGCAGGAAAACGACATTGCGGCCCTGTCAGACAGTGCACATCCAACACAACAATCCCTGCTAGCAGAGGCATCCCCCACAGGGACTGAAACAATAGAGATGTCCAACGAAAATAAAGACATCAGTGATCCTTTTCCTGCCACCCGACCTCTGGCAGTGCGGCCAAAGCAAGGATGCGGCTGGATTCACCAGGCCCTGTTGCACTAGAGGTGAGTCAGCCATCTTCCTCTCCCAGACCCCATAGTGCATACACAGATGCAATTCCAATGTTCTCAACCAGTAATCAGCCAGTCATGGACACGATCCTTAAAGACATGTTAATGTCCCTGAGAAATTCTTTACAATTAGACATGCTAACACTTATGCAGCAATTCAAGCAGGATGTCACATTCCTAGGTGAAGGAGTATCACTTATGGAAACGCAAATGCATGCATGTGCTTCCACAGTGAATGAATTAATCAATGTCTAATCTGATCACAAGGATAAACATGACTGGATAAGAGACAAACTGGTGGACCTCAAAGACAGGTCCCACCGCAACAATATTAAAATTAAGGGCATCACCTGGGAAACACATAAATCAAGATCTTGCCCCATATGTCCACAACCTGATCAAAACCATAATACCAGAGTTCAAAAATATGGAACTGGTAATTAATCATATACACAGGCTACCAAAAACCCCTCAAAACCTCCCTAAAACTATACCCAGGGAAGTCATACTTCGTATACACTTTTTTTCACATTAAAAACCAACTCAGGCAAAAAGCACGCACTATGGGTTCACTACCCGACCCTTACTCTCACCTGCAGATTTATGCTGTTTTATCCCAGCACACCTTGCAAAAACCAAGGCAAATGAACACCATCACCAAAGCCTTATGGAACCATAAAATACCCTACCAATGGGTAAACCCTACAAAGATCCTAGCCACCTTCCGAGGCTCCAAACACATCATAACATCTCTATCTAAAGGATTGCAACACCTCCATTCATGGGGAATTATACCAGAACCTGCTAGCCAGGACACCACACCCCCTCAAGGCAACACTCCCCGTGCAAGCTTCGCCTTGACACAACGCTTCAACTATAAGTCGTGACCGCACTAAAGTAAACTATGGACACTGCATCTTAACAATGCCTGCTCCGTTGTTTCAGCTACTCAAACTTTTTACTCCAGTACTTCAGTTGCGCACAGACTGCGCTTACTGAACTCTAGAACCCCATCAGTACTGCCTGTCCGTTCTACAGCTTCCAATCTCACTACAACTGGTAAGAGAATACTCCCTGTTTACCTTTCTCTTTCTGTTTGTTCTGTTCTCATTCTTGTTCACAGATTGTCCTAGTTCAACAACGCAGGAAGTACCAGCTTCACCCATCACCATTCAGTCTACCCAACCAACGGGTGTCCTACTCACCATGATTCCTACTCTAAGCTCCTCAAATACCTGCTAATAGGGCAATGTGTGGCATAAAACTACTATCCATTAACACAAAGGGTCTCAACCACCCTGCAAAAATTGGCATTATCAACCCAGTGCAACATCTTGTGCATACAGGAAACACATTTTCGCAGGAACCATCAACCTGTCTATTTCCAAAAGCAGCTCCCACATATTTTTACTGCTAGCACATCTGCCAAGGAAAGAGATGTCCTACTAGCTGTTAAGCAAACGGTCTCCTTCCAGCTCATCTCAAACATCTCTGATGAAAATGGTCACTACATCATACTGGTCTGCAAATTGAACGACTCTATATACACCATCATGAATGTGTACACCCCCAATACACACCAAATCCGCTTCCTAAAAAAAATGCATAAGAAAATTGCTAGAATTCACCAAGGATCTCTTATTTGGTGTGAAGACTTTAATTTCATTGCTGACCCTCATCTCGATACTTCCGTCCACAAGAAGGGCCCCAAGCCTAAATCCTCTACTAAGTAACTTCCAACTATACAATGTCTGGCATTGTCAACACGCTGAGAAACACAACTTCACCTTCTTTTCTACCTGCCACAATTCCTACTCCCGTATTGACTTCTTCCTGTTGGACCAATGGCTCCTACAAAAAATTTCCACCTCAAGCATCCTGATAGCAATGTGGTCTGAACATGCTCACATTTGTATCAATATAGAGGATCATCCGAGATTGAAACCAGCTTTCCTATGGAGAATGAACTCTCAACTCCTCCAATCCAATCCCTACACCAAACAGCTCCAGGATCATCTGGACAAATTCTTTGCGATCAACACAAACTCGGTATCAGATCCTGGGACTTTATGGGCTGCGCATAAAGTGTACATGCATTTTTTCTTATTTTATCAAACTGGGGGTCATGGCCAAGAGGGAAAGGAGGCAGCAAATTGAGAAACTCACCACAGAAATACAAACTACTGACTAAGAACAAACAATGCCCCCACCCAGATCTCAAACTTAAATTAGGCCAACTACATCTAGAACTTAGAACATTATTCCTTAATACTTTCGAAAAACAACAAAAGCGGTTAAAAATGACCTTCTACACATCGGGGAATAAAGCAGGTAAACTATGGCCAAAGGCCATCATCTCAAATCGCACATCCCCTACTTATATCATCCAATCTCTAATAAACGCCTAACTAATCCCCAAGAGACAGCGGATGCTTTCAGTGCCTATTATAGCTTCCATAACAACCTCAAAGAGGACCTATCCCTACACCACCCCTCTCCTGCGGATATTCAATCCTTTCTTGATAAAATTAACCTACCTAGTATATCAGCCAATCAATTAGAAGACCTTAACAAACCCTTCAGCAGCACAGAACTAAGCACAGCTATCAATTCTCTGCCAAACAACAAATCCCCGGGACCTAACAGCTTCACCGGGGAATATTATAAACATTTCAAATACACATTGTATGGGTATTGTTGGGTTTTTCAATGCTGCTGCCTCCTCGTCCTCTTTTAATGCAGACATGCTAAAAGCTCTAATTGTGGTTTTACCAAAGCCAGGGAAAGACTCCACATACCCACAAAACTTTCAACTGATTTCCCTTCTGAACCATGATGTGAAATTGTATGCCAAAGTACTAGCCAATTGTCTAGTAGACCTTCTACCAAAGCTCATCCACCCGGACCAGTCAGGGTTTACAAAGGGTCATCAGACCTCAGATGCCACCTGTTGTCTAATTAACCGGATCAAAGGAACACAAAATTAATCTTTTTACTGATGATATCATTCTCATGTTATCAAACCCAGCTTCTTCCCAGGCTTCGGTACAACAAGTTCTGTCCGATTATACCAGAATCCCTTACTACAAAGCAAATGCCACAAAGTCGTTTATCCTAGATTTAAATTTATATCCAACAGTCAAAACTTCCCTACAAAGCAAACACCCCTATATGTGGGCAGAGGAATAAATTCCTTATCTAGGCACTTCTATAACTAGAGAAATCAAGTCCCTCTACCAAGCTAATTATGTGCCGATACTCAATTTGCTCCAGAAAGACCTGGATACCTTATCCAAACCTTTCTTCTCCTGGTCAGGCCATCTAGCCCTATTTAAAATTTACAAACTCCCCCAGCTGATATACATATTCAGAACACTCCCCATTCCTGTCCCAGGGCCATTCTTTACAGATGTCCAGTCTATCATTGGTCGTTGCATTTGGCAAGGGAAAAAATCCAGATGCTCGCGTAGTACACTTACTAACCACCGAAAAGCAGGTAGACTATTACACAGCAGCAGTTTTGGCTCAACTCACGTCATGGTTCTCTCCTCGTATTAACAGTCCATGGAAAGACATTGAGTCCTTACAAATAGCAAACCACGACCTATACTCCTGGCTACTCAGCCAGACAACCCCATTGCAAAGACACAAACACCTATCACCTACGATCATAGCAGCTGCCACAGCATTTCAACATCTCCTGGACAATACTACACGAGGCAATGCTTCTACCTACCCTCCATTGCCCCTTTCTCTACTACAACAACTTATACCAGACCTATCCATCCACTCTTGGACAAAGAAAGGGATACTACACATCCAAGACTTATACACTCAAAATCCACATTTCAGAAAACACCCCCCATAATCAAATGGGAAGCTGACATAGGTGCCCCAGGAAGACGTGACCTATCACGAAACATGTAGGGCGGAGTCTACGCACTGACGTCACCACGCCGCATGTTGATCCCGCGAGGATGGACGTTTTTATTCGTTTGCTGGCTTTTTTACTTATATTGGCATATTGATTTTCTACAATGTGAGTACCCTGGTTTTATATGCTATGTTTTAATTAAAGAAGTGTTACAGTATTACGCTATGTAGCCCTTGTTTTTTATGGCATGTACTTGGAACCTGGAGAATTTAGGAGGATCGCCTCTTTTCGTTCTACCACACTGGTCCCTGCAGAGGGCTGTATCTGCTCGTGAGTTGACCTTAGCTAGAGATAGCAGGTCTCTGCTTCCGGTAAGGGTCTCAATTACCCACATTATCACTGGAGGTGTTCGCACGCTTTTCTGCGGTGGTGGATAAAAGAAGGGACTTCTTTCACTGGCTATTCTCTGATTTGATTTGATGGATATGATAATTTTGACTTTTTCTCTTTAAAGCACTACTGCTTTCCTTTTCCTCACAAGACTTTTTTCACAAGTTTTTTTTTTGGACTCATTTTCTCACTAACAAATATATTATGCTTTTTTATTTGTGTTAATCATCTCACATGTGATACACGTATATGTCAGAGTTATTTTTGCGCAACAATATTGTTTGTTGACATAGGCAAATCATTCACAAACATACAATGGACAGATGCATTCAAATATATATATATATATATATATATATATATATATATATATATATATATAGATCCACTCGCTCTACCAACCTCTGGGAACTACAACTAAAAACCAATCTCAGATGGTATATCACACCTATGAAATTACACACCATAATCATCACACCTTCTTGTTGGAGAGGATGTGGTAATGTAGCTACACACTCTCTGGGGCTGTCCCAAACTAGACATGCACTGGAAGGAAGTATCTGCATTAACCACTTTAGCCCCGGAAGGATTTCCCATGTTAGGGACCAGAGCACTTTTTGCGATTCGGCACTGCGTCACTTTAATTGACAGTTACGTAGTCATGCAACGTTGTAAACAAAATCTGCATCCTTTTTTTCCCACAAATAGAGCTTTTTTTGGTGGTATTTGATCATCTCTGCGTCCTTTCTGATGACCGCTATAAACAAAAAAAAGAGCGACAATTTTGCAAAAAAAAACAATAATTCTTACTTTTTGCTAAAATACAAATCCAAAAAAAAAATATAAAAAAAAACAAATTTATTCTTCGGTTTTGGCAGATTTATATTCTTCCTCCATATTTTTGGTGAAAAAAATTCGCAATTGGCGTTTATTGGTTGGTTTGAGCAAAAGTTGCCGCGTTTACAAACCATGAGAATTAATTTCTGGCGTTTGTTACTAGTAATGGCGGTGATCTGTGATCTTTTTATCGGGACTGTGATATTGGGGCAGACATATCAGACATTTTTTACACTGTTTTTGGGATCATTGACTTTTATACAGTGATCAGAAATTTAAATATTCACTGATTACTGTGTAAATGTCATTGGCAGTGAAGGGGTTAACCTGCAGGGGGATCTAGGGGTTAACTGTGTTCCCTGGGTGTGTTCTATCTGTGAGGGGGCTGGGCTACCAGGGGCATAAGGTGACAGGGATCAGTAGATCTCTTACATGCCGCCTGTCAGAACGGGGGACCACCATGTTTACATTGGCGGTTCCCCGTTCTTCCTCTCTGCCAGGTCATTGTGGATCGTTGATGGAGATCGAGTACGCCTGAGCCATGGACACACTCCTGCAGAGTGCGGCGGCTTAAAGATGGCGATTAGAGGGATGCTGCCGCTCTGCAGCAGTAAATATACGCAAGCCAGTCGGGAACTGGTTAATTGGTACAATTGTAGGAAAACCCATCAACCTTACACCCGAGCTAGCTTTACTTAATATCGGCATTAACAATTGTCCATGCCAACCATGAAAAATAATCACCCATATACTACTAGCAGCTAAACTAGCCATAACCCATAACTTTATCATACCAAACATCCCAGGATTAGAAGAAATTATCCACATAGCGCATAACCACAGAACTTATGAACATATGTTCACCGCTAACTTAACAAACCCTCAGCAACCAGACTGTGATTGATCTCTATGGTTTAACTGGTGCAACACTGTTTATAAACTCTGCACAGAAACCAATCAGCTTCCAGGTTTCTTTGTCAGAACTTAATTGAACAAGCTGAAGTTAGATGCTGATTAGCTACCATGCACGGCTGCACCAGTTTTTGCACTCTGCAGCTTTAGTAAATCAACCCCTATATGTTACATTGACCATATGACCTGATGAATGGGCTGTGCCGTGTGCCATTTGGTTTTGGGTACTCTATCAGACCAAAATGGGTGAGCAGTGTTTGGATGTGAGCTACATGAATTACAGTAATGGTGTATTTGTGAAAATATTAGTTTTGCATATCTGTTGTTAAATACAGTATATTACCTGCTGAAAAGGGCATGAAAGCCTCCTTCTTCACAAACGCACCCTGTGAATCAAGGAAATGTTCTGGATAGAACGACTCTGGTCTTTCAAATTGGGTTTTATCATATAATACAGATTCTAGAAGAGGAACAATGTACGTTCCCTAAAAAAGATGGAAATAAAAATATTTAAAGATTATATTGGAGTGATGCAACTTCAAATTGTTTGGCTTGCTGAACTTGGCCAAGTTGTTTTTCTTTAAATTTAAGTTGTTTTTAAATTGGGATTTAATACCATGCCATGGCAGGGGTTAATTATTAGAGATAGCAAAAAAATTGCAGAAATGTAGCTTCTTCTGTCACCTTTCTGTCTCCATTCTTCTGCTCTGACAGTATCATCAACTCTCTCCAGTGAATAATAACATAATACAGGAAGAAGCAAACTGATCTTACTGACTGAAGAATGGCTGTCCAAACTCAATAATTCTTTGGCAAACAATACATTAAACTTCACATCAACAATGTAATTGAAGTGTATTTAAAACGAAAAACAAAATTGTAATATCCAATTTAATATTACAGCTTAACCACTTCAGCCTCAGAAGGATTTACCCACTTCCTGACCAGGCCATTTTTTGCGACACGGCACTGCGTCGCTTTAACTAACAATTGCGCAGTCATGCAACATTGTACCCAAATAAAATTGATGTCCTTTTTTCCCACAAATAGAGCTTTCTTTTGGTGGTATTTGATCACCTCTGTGTTTTTTTATTTTTTACGCTGTAAACAAAAAAAGAGCGACAATTTTGAAAAAAAATCAATATTTTCTACTTTTTGCTATAATATCCAAAAAAATATGTAAAAAACTAATTTTTTCATCAGTTTAAGCCATTGTATATTCTTCTACATATTTTTGGTAAAAAAATCCCAATAAGTGTATATTGATTGGTTTGCACAAAAGGTATAGCGTCTACAAAATAGGGGATAGATTTACTGCATTTTTATTTATTTATTTTTTACTAGTAATGGCGGCGATCAGCGATTTTTAGTGGGACTGCAACATTGCGGCAGACACTTTTCAGACTTTTTTTGGGACCACTGACATTTATACTGCGATCAGAGCTAAAAATAGCCACTGATTACTGTATAAATGTCACTGGCAGAGAAGGGGTTAACACAACTGGTGTTCAAGGGGTCAAATGTGTTCCCTGCTAGGTATTTCTAACTGTATAGGGGCTGGGCTGACTCGAGGAGGAGGGAGTTCGCCGTTCCCATTTACTGGGAACAGACAATCTCACTCAACTTCCCTGACAGAACGGGGATCTGCTTTGTTTACACGCGTAGATCCCAGTTCTGTGTCTCTCTGGAGCGATTGCGGGTGGCTGCCGGACATCGAGTCCAGCCCACCCTCTGATTGGCTCCCCCGTTCGGCAGTGAGCGCGCAAGCGTGCCTCCGGCGCGCCTACAGTGGCTTGTTCCCATGCCAAAGTACAATGACGGCGATTCGCGGGAACGAGCCACTCTGCCGCAGTGCGCATGCATGAGAGTGATGTCACGCGGCTCAGGAAATTCACAGAGCCGGAGTCCGCGGCCCCGGTAGGAAGAGGGGCAGAAGATGGACACTTCCTGGATCGGGGACAGTGCGGGCTTCCAATGCAGGTAAGTGTCACATAATAAGCTAGTATGCTATGCATACTAGCCTATTATGCTTTTACATTGCAGGGTAAATCAGAGCAATGAAGAGGAAGTAAAACCCATCAGGGTTTACTTCCTCTTTAACAGTGCTTAGATGTTGTTGCTATGTAAGTTTTCTTTTTAACAGCATTTTCAGCAAGTACAGAATATACCTGTTGATCTTACCAAAAATGCAGTGCCTTTGTCATTCTTTTGAGCTGAAAATAAATCACAAACATCTGTATATTTTTGTGTAAACTACTAATCCCATCAATTCACCATGTAATATAGATGAGCCAAGGCAGACATGTTTACGCCATCCTGTGGAACAAACATGGCTCCTTCCACAGATACAGTGGAGAAATTAATGTAGATTTGAAGTGACTAGAACTGTGTTATTTGCAGGATCACCAGGTGAAAACAAAGGGAGCTGCCTTTACAGTTCACATGTTCTCCCTGTGCCTGAGTGGGTGTTCTCCGGTTACTCTGTTTTCTTCCCACACTCTAAAGACACGCTGGTAGGTTAATTTGCTCCTCTCTAAGGCTTGATTCACACTAATGTGTTTTTTGATGCTTTTTGCAGAAAAGCATTTCATTTTTTTAACAGGGATTCCTATGGAACACGTTAACAGCAATGCATTTTGTGCCTCTGCGTTTTTGGAAAGGGTTGGGAACTTTTTTTCCCGCAAAATGCAGCGATTAATAGATGATAATAGATAATGGACCTGCATCCAAAACACAAGTACTGTGTTTTTACGGCGATTCTTCTTCTTCTTCTTCCTTTGTCCTCTTCTTCTTCCTCCGGTCTTCTTCTTTCTCTGCTCTTCTTTGTCCGGAGTTCTTCTTCCTCCGCCGCCACTCCCGCTGCCAACCCGCTGAAAATAAAAAAGCAATCCTCCTCCGTGCTGCGCCCCGCCGATCTGTCTGCTTCAAAGTCGCACATTTCATATATAATTGGGGGGCTTGGCCATCATCTGGAGACCCCGCCCCTTGTGATGTCACGGACCCATCATGCCCTTGGCGTTGATGTGACAAGGGTGTGGAGTCTCTGAATGACATCATCCGCACCATTGCAGTGTCGAAGGTGCTTCTTTTTTTGTTTTTTGTTTTTTTCAGTGGGTCGGCGTCGGAAGTGGTTGTGGAGGAAGAAGAATACTGGGGAAAGAGGAAGACAACCAGAGGAAGAAGAAGAAAACCAGAGGAAGAAGCGGGGGTAGAAGACAATGGAGGAAGAAGTGGGGGAAGAAGAAGAACAGAGGAAAAAGAATAAGTGGGGGAAGAAGAAGACTGGAGGAAGAAACGGAAAACACACTTTCTTGTTATTTGTCACACTACACTAGTTTTTTGGTGAATGTTTAGGAGTACCATGCCAGGCTGCATACTCGGATAAGGGTCTGGTATAGATTTTGGGGGGGCCCCATGACATTTCTTTTTTAATCTTGGGCTTGGAGTATCCCCTCCAAATCCATACCTGACCAAAGGGTCTGGTATGGTTTTGGGGGGGACCCCATGCCATTTTTATGTGAATTTTTTTTTTTTTACATTCAGCTGTCAGCAGGGAAGCCCTGATAGCCGATGACTCATCGGTTGTTAAGGAAGCTGTGGCCAGCTTCCCAGTCTACTTCTTAGCAACCGGCTATATACACTGAATGTAGAAAACAAAAAAGCAAGATGTGGCAAAATTGTGGTAAAATCACGGTTAAGGAACCATGAAAAGCACAGCAAGAAGCACTGCAGAAACAGTCAAAAGCAACATGCATAGATATGAATTGAGCCTTAGTCTAGGTTCACATCAAGCTGCACTTGATGCATTTTTCTGCCGTGTTTTTAAACCCACATTTTTGATGCATATTTGCATGCAGTTTTCATTCCTTTTTTGCGTGTTGCATTTTTTTTTCTCCTCAATACACTCTGCATAGCTAGTTGCTAAGGAGCGGGCCGTAAAGCCGGCCTACACGTCCTTAACAACCAATGAGTTATCAGCTGTCAGTGGGGTTCCCCGCTGACAGCTGAATATTAAAAAAAATAATTGGCGGAAAAA
Organism: Glandirana rugosa; assembly: GCA_018402905.1. Taxonomy (NCBI): domain Eukaryota; kingdom Metazoa; phylum Chordata; class Amphibia; order Anura; family Ranidae; genus Glandirana; species Glandirana rugosa. Next base: position 47,184 of record BLSH010121685.1, on the reverse strand, counting down.
AAATATCAGGAAAAAGGGGGGCATGGTTTGCGCGCGCTGTAGATGGCCGCAAATCTCTAGTGCTCCGGCTAAACGAGGGGACAACACATCAACCCGGACCTCACAGCATCACCTAAACCCTGCAAATCTTGCTGGCCTCTCACCCCTTCACGAGGAGCGATGTCCAGGAAGAGAAAGGACAGCAGAAGACCGCAAAAATTGACAGAATTCTTCGGCCCGGCCTCACGGAGCCTGTCTCAAGATGGCGCCGGCGCGGCGGCTTCAGCCGCGAGAGAACAACCACGCGGCCACTACACAGACTAACCAGACGATCGTGGGGAACGTAGATCCCCGGGGACATCTCCGACCCACCGATCCAACCACCCAGACAGCCCGACATGCAGCAGCCCGGCCAAGTCCCGAATGCGGATGGAGGAGCCGGCGGGAGACCTGGTAAGTCAGGACCCTGCTCCATTACTCCCCTCCATTCCCAGCTCATCAATTGCTGCATTCCCCACTAGTAACCAGCCTGTAGTGGATACCCTGCTCAAAGACATGTTGCTCTCCCTACAACAATCTTTGCACACAGATATATCCACCCTAACTCTCAAGCTCTCCAGAGAACTGACGCACTTAGGAGAGAGAGTCCACACCGTAGAAAATGCCATTAGTGACATCACTTATACGGTCAATGACCTAGTGGATGCCAACGAAGAGGGGAGAAGGTGGGGGAGAAGCAACCGTAGGTGATCCAGTAACTGGCATATTCACTACAGTGATTACCGTAAAAGATGCCACACCTGAGAGAGAGGATTCACGCAGTCAAGAGACCTCTCGAACTCTCAATCCCACCTATATAGACACACGTTTCTAACAACATCCCTCTCGTTGTACAGAAACTCGTCCCATAGGTGATGTCCGACCAATGATCACCCCTTACGTCGTTAACTACTCGACCCTTACCTCCCCTCATTACCTCGTCCCAGGACTGAATGGTCCAGAGGGCGGCCGAGGAGGTAGGCGTAAGCCCTGAACCGGCCCGACGACGTACAGCCCGACA
>BLSH010121685.1:16994-36345 GCA_018402905.1 Glandirana rugosa | reverse complement strand
ATCCTGGTAGGTGGACCGCACTCCAATCCACATGAGAGCCAGGTGCCCCGGAAATGCGTCGCACACTGAGCTGGGCCTGGAAGACCTACACCCAATGAGTGAAACGCACGCACACATTGTTCTCCCCCCCTATTTTATTTTGTTCTGGTTACCTTGGGACTGGTGGGTCCTTACATTCCCATTTGCTATGATTCAAGTGGAGCAGAATGAGAATTGGTCAGCCACTCACTAGCACAGAGTGTACTGCTGGTTGCCAGGTTTCTAGGCGACAGGGCTGGCATGCATTTCTTCACTGTGAGTTGGTCTTCTGGGTCCGGCTCATTGCGGAGCTCCCATGGCGGCTGCTTAAGCCAGGAGCTCCGCTCTTTCCCGGACCACCGGAGCTCGGCTGACCCGCTCGTGTGGTAAGGCAGCGGGGGACTATCCCAGGAACGGTCCAGGGCAGAAGCGAACATCGGGACCACACCAAGCCCATCGCGCCCGGCCGCTCCTCCAAAATTGAGGCTGCGGCTTGGGCCTACACCCACAGCGGCACGTGGAGCGTGGAGTTCTCAGGGACTATTCACCACAGGATGCTGTGGGGGGATCGCCAATAAGGGCTCTTATAATTCATTGATCACTTTAATCAATAGAGACACTCTTTGGCGGGATCTGAGGTGCCCCAGCCGGCGGGTCCGAATGAGTAACATCTAGAGGGAGAATTTATAATGGAATCCACATTACAGACACATTATAGCAGCATACCTCTGCCTCTGATTATCATCATTCATCCCCATTGCCTCCCTTTCATCTTCAGAGGCAGGTCCTTTTCATTCTCCATAGGCGGTGATCTCTCATTATCACATTCCAGCAGCCTGATCACCTATTTTCCTTTCCTCAAATTAGTGTGCAACATTATCCCTCGCACTACATCTTGGACATTCTAGTAAGGGGGGACTGTTTTCTTCCTACTGTGGATGGATTTCACCTAATCTCTGCAACATGCAGTCAGGAGCCATCAGAAGGGATCTTTCTCGCCATCCAGGCTTTGACAACCCGGGCCCAAAAGACCCCCAAGGGTCGACAAGACCCCCCCAACACTTGGGTCCATTGAAGAGATGGAGGCCGGGTCTGACGGAGGTTTTCATGTCATGCCTTCCCCAGGACCTCCCCAAGGTTCTTTACCATCAGCACAAATCCTGTCACCGGCTTCTACAATCTTGCTCTTAGAGCGGACCCTGGATGAACTCATTACCACTCCTTTTAAGGAACAGAGTCAAGCTATCCCTCACTTGGACCCGTCTACTCCCCAAGCTATAATACCTCAATCAGACTTTCAGATGATGATGGAGGTATTCTCCAAAATGCTCTCTAAGGGCATTGCCCAAACAGCTTCTCAAATTACCTCTGTTATCCAAGCTGACCTCCAAGGCTCGGGAACTAGATTAGACGCAATAGAACAGAAGACGGACCAATCAGTTTCCAGAATCAATCAAAACACAGCACGCATTCAGGATCTCCAAGATAAACTGGAATCGGCTCTCTCCAAAATAGACGATTTGGAGAATCGCTCTAGAAGATATAACTTTCGAATCCGAGGGATTCCTGAGGCTATCACAGACGTGCGAGCGGCAGTGAGTGACTTTATTAAGGAGATCATCCCAGGAATCCCGGAACATCGTCTGGAGCTAGATAGGGCTCATAGAGCTCTTCAACCACCGAGGTCAGACGGCCTCCCTAGAGACATTGTGGTAAAACCTCACTTCTATGGAGTCAAAGAGGAGGTCATGAAGGTCTCCAGATCCACCCCCAACCTTTCTTTCCAGGGCCACTCAATTCAGGTCTTTGCTGACCTATCTCCCGCCACGATAAAGAAAAGAAGATCACTGAAACCCCTTCTGGAAAGTCTCAACAAATCATCCATCAAATATTGGTGGTCCTTCCCCTTCCGCCTGAGTTTCATTCTTAAAGGCAAGAAATACGGCTTTTCATCATTCCAAGAAGGAGAACATCTGCTGATCAAGCTCAACCTCATATCATTGGATTCCACTTCAACCTCTCATCACAAGAACATGGGTCCCTCTAAGAGACCTTCACCCCAAAGTCCCGTTCTTCCAATGTGGCAAAAGCAGCAAAAGAAGAGGGCTAAGGACTCCCACCCACCATGATTTTTGCTCTACTTATTTTTTCTTTGCTCCCTAATTTGGTCTTGTCAGATTTCTATCTTTCAAAGACCACTGCACACTGACATTACTCACGCTTGGGTGACTTATGCTTGTTTGGCTGTTAATGTTTAAAACGTATTTTCCTTTATACCTCCTCTTGGGGGATCAGGGGTTAGCCTGCATCCTTCCCCCCGGCTCGGCCCGTTTTGTGGGGGCAGGATGAGAGCTGACTACTGGTAGTTCCTTTGGCTAGGTTCAATGCTCCTTTTAGGACCAGCCTTACGTAACAGGTTACAGAATTATTTGGTTAGAATTTATCGGTCCAGTCTATTCCCCCTTGCCCCTCCCGACCCTTGAGACACGGAAACAGAGAACAGTTTACGGGTCTCGTAGGGTCTACCCTATTGTCCCCGACATTATTGGTCGGGGGCCTTCGGGGGAGGTAGTTTGTTTACAATTTTTGTTCACTTCTTTAGTTTCAGGTCAACGACTTACCTCTGGGGAAGCCATCAGTTAGATTTGTGTTTTGGCTCCGGAGAAGTGTCCGGGAGGGAGGCCATGCTCCTCCCTCTGACTTCAGGAAACTTTATGGCAGTACCTGGGTCAGATGTTGCTCTGCTGTTTGGGCAGACATTTGTATCCTTCTTCCTGCTAGGGAGGGGATTTCCTAATCTCCTCTCTACCAGGAACCCGGGGGGTGAGGTGACGAGTCACTGCCCCTCCCCCCTTTTGTTGGTTGCTTCAGTTTATCTTCAATTCAATTTATTATTTCCTTTTGTTCCTTCCCTCCTCTTCTCTCCTTCTTTCAGACACCAGGAAAGTCTGCCTTGTAGAAAAAACCCTCGGATTAACCTCCTTGTTTCCTGTTTGGATGGATTCCTCCTCTCACCTGCTCAGGTCTGGGTGAGTCCCCGCCTAATGTGGTATGTGGATCAATATTTTCATGGTTCCCATGTCGGCTAATTCTTCTTCTTCTCTGAGAGTGGCATCGCATAACGTTCAGGGCCTTAATTCCCCTATGAAACGGAAAAAATATTTCAATTCCGCCCGTACCCTAAGCAATATGCTCCTAAATATATACATTCAAATTACCCACAATTTTTTCTGGCAAACGCGTCAGCGAAGAAAAGGGGAGCGGGATTTTTTTTTCGCTAAGCACTTAGCTTTCACCCCCATGAGGGAACTCAAAGACCCAGAGGGGAGATTTATTCTTCTAAAAGGGTCCATAGGGGGAGTGATATATTTACGCTCATGTCCTGTTACGCCCCAAACTCCGCCCAATACAATTTTTTTCAGGAGTTATTTAATCGTATCCTCCCCCTTCTCAAGGGGAAGGTAATACTGGGTGGGGACTCGAATCTGGCCCTCGATCCCATGCTTGACAAGTCAGGCCAGGGACCCCCTCGCCTACTCCGGCCTCCGAAACATAGCCTTAAGCTCGCTAGACTCCTTTACTCCATTCGTTTTATAGATATTTGGAGGGAACTGAACCCTACAGTGAGGGACTATTCCCACTACTCAGCTCCACATAAGAGTTTGGCAAGAATAGACCACATTTTTGTTCCAACCACTCTATCTCCCCTGATCTACAAATCCTTCATTAGGGACTCCCCATCGTCTGACCATTCTCAGGTAATAATACAAATCAAAGTCGACCCTAGTGGGGCGATGAACCCCCACTGGCGTCTAAATGAACCTCTCCTGGTTCAAGTACACTGTATAATGTTAGAAAAGGAACTGAAAGATCATTTCCACAGAAATTACACTGGGGAAGTTTCCCCATCGATATTGTGGGCAGCACATAAAGGGGTTATGCGGGGGAATGTTATCCAAATATCAGTCAAGTTAAAAAGAAAGAGGAAAATAGAGATTGAGAATCTGGAAAGGAATTTTCATGACCTTGCCAGAACTCATAAAAAGAATCCGACACATCACTCTTGGACCCAACTGGAAGCGGGTAGACTAGCCCTGAATCTTGCCCTCACTGCCAAAGCTGAGAAGCAAATTCAATGGTCAAGAGCTAACTCATACTTACAAAGAGACCGTATAGGCCCCAAATTGGCTGCTAGGCTGTCCCCTAGATGTCATTCCTTTTCCTTTCCAAAGGTCAGGGATCACTCGGGTACTCTCACCCAGAACCCGAAATGGATTATGTCTACCTTTCAGAATTTCTATGCTAAACTTTATGTTAAGGGTCAAGCATCTTCCCCTTCCTCTCTTGGGGCCTTTTTGAATTCCATCACCCTCCCTACTCTGTCGGCAGATCATACGGCTTCTCTTGAAGTGCCTTTTACCGAGGGGGAGGTAATGGAGGTGATCAAAAATCTTAAGAAAGGATCAGCCCCGGGTCCAGATGGTTTTTCCACAGGCTATTACAAAACCTTTGGCCCAATTATTGCCCCTTACCTAACAAAATTCTTCAACTCATTAAGGAACAACACAGTCTTACAAAGTGACGCCAACAGAGCATTTGTGTCTGTCATCCCTAAACCTGGAAAGGATCACTCTGATGTTAGCAATTACAGACCCATCTCTTTGATAAATAACGACCTCAAAATTATGACAAAAATATTAGCCAATAGACTTTCTAAATTCATAGGCCTATATATTCATAAAGATCAAATAGGTTTTATTCCCGGGCAGGCAAGGTCCCGACCAGATCCGCAGAGCAGTGGATATTGTGTCGCTACTTAATTCGAATTGGGATGGGAGCCCTGCTCGGGAAGGCTATATTTTATCTGTTGACCTGCAAAAAGCCTTTGACACAGTGGACTGGTCTTATCTTTTTGAGGTCCTAGAGAGATGGGCCTTTGGCCCTAGATTTATCCATACCCTAAAAGCCCTGTACTCAAATCCTAGTGCCCAAGTTAAATTGCATAACTTTTACTCCGACCCTTTTTCTATCTCCCGAAGCACTAGACAGGGATGCCCTTTATCCCCTTTAATCTTCGCAATTGCGATGGAATCTTTAGCTATCGCCATCAGAGATGAACCAGACATCCAAGGGATCGACTGTGGCCCACACTCACACAAATATTCGCGGACGACTTACTTCTTTTCCTCTCCTCCCCCCTTAAGTCCACTCCTAAGGTCATACAGCTACTCCAACTTTTTGGCGAAATATCCGGTCTCTGTGTAAATTGGTCTAAATCAGCAGCTCTAAATATCTCCCTGCCCGACCAAATTGTACTTCGACTAAAGGACCAATATAAATTTGGCTGGAACTCCTCCCAGATTCCCTATCTGAGGATCAGTTTGGCGGCCAAAACCAACAAACTATTTGAAGCCAATTACCCTCCCCTTTTAAAGAAATTAGCACAGGATATTTCCAGCTGGGATCAGGGGGGTCTGTCTTGGTTGGGTAGAACACACGCGATCAAGATGACTCTCCTTCCTAGGGTTCTCTATTTCTTCAGGGCTCTTCCCATCCCGGTGAGGAAGTCCGATCTACAAAAACTGCAATCCCTGATTCTGAAATTCATCTGGGCCTGTAAAGGTTTTAGATGTTCAGCCAAGGTGCTCTATAGGAGACGTAATCAAGGGGGCCTAGGTCTTCCACACCTTTTTAAATATTATCAGGCGGCACAACTTGCCCAATTCTCTTCGGTCTTTTTGAGAGGGATTGTCCTTATTGGGTCAAAATAGAAAGACAGGCAGTTCCCCACAACACTATTGATTTCTTGATAGGTGTCCCTCTCAAATCGAGACCCCCAATTCTTTCTCCAATTTTGTCTCATTCTATGGCCCTCTGTGACTCGGTTCTCAAGTCCCCCAATCTAATCTCAACTCTCCGCCCACTCACTCATCTATTTCATAACCCTCAGTTCCCTCCCGATTTAGACATCAAGGCTTTTAAATGGTGGACGGACAAGGGGTTGTATCGTATAGGCCATTTCCTATCTCTGTTCTGACCTCTGACATTGTCCCATTTCATTATTAAGCTAGAGATGCCACTCTTAGAGAAATTTCGGTTTTTCCAAATACATCACTTCCTGACCACCTGGTGGAATTCCAGGAAGGACCACTCAGGCAGCACCCTGTACGAACAATGGTGTTCGGGAACTGTGGATACGAGAGGAGGAATCTCCCTGATCTACACTGCTTTGGTGGAGGACACATCCAGGCCACGGCATGTGGATGAATGGGAAAGGGACCTAAAAGTGGGGTGGGATGCAGAAAAATGGTCATCCTTATTCTCACGATGCCATAAAGGGATCACTAATATCTCATTGCAGGAAGCCAACTTAAAGGTATTTATCAGGTGGTACCTAGTGCCCTCCAAATCAGCAGTAATGTTTCCCAATGCCTCCAACCTCTGCTTCAGAGGTTGTGAGCATGTGGGCACTTTCCTTCACACGTGGTGGGAATGTCCTCACCTGAGAGGTTTTTGGAACAAATTCTTTCATTTGATCCGTAGGGTTTTGGGTTTCCCAATTCCCCAAAGTCCAGAAATAGCCGTCCTTAATTCTAAGCCTAAAGGCCTGACTAAACCGCTATTTAAGCTTATCCAATTTATTTTACTAGGGGCTAAGATCACAATAGCCAGGTCCTGGAAACGTCTGTCTGTTTCCTTCTCTGAGGCTATGCAGAAAATATCCTGGATAATGGTTCAAGAAAAGCTTGCCAACCATATCCTGGATACCTCCCCCAAATTTGACCTAGTTTGGGAACCTTGGAGGAGATACTTACAATTACCAGGGTGATCTTTTATCTTCTACTTCCTTACTTAGCTTCACTGGTGTCTAATCTTTTTTGTTTTTCTTCTGGCTTTCTTTCTCTCTTCAAGTTATTTCGCCTTCTCTCTCTTCCAGTCTGGTTCTACCTTGATCTCTAATTTTTGATGGGGATTGTGTGGTACAGGGGCTGTTCCGCTCTACCCCATATATGTGGTGGGAGGGAGATGATACAAAAATAACTCTCACTTAGAGGCTCACAAAATGGGTAGCAGATGTTTGACATAGTATAGTACTCTGTGCTGTTTCAGAAACGTTATCCTATCAAGACTCCTTATCCACGGGGTTCCCGGTTGATGAGGTGGTCAATGCCTACCCCTCAGGTCACAGTTTGTTCCCAGTTGGGGTGACCGGGGGGAGGGCGGGCTTTCTCCCGCTAGGGAACTACCCTTATAGGTCAGGTTTTACATCTCCCAATGCTATTTGACTTTACTCGACTATCAGAGTAGATCTTACACAGATGTTCTTTGGTCAACGTCCTATTATTTGTGTCTCCTCTCTTCCACTTGTCCGTTTTAGTAACATGTACCATTATCTATATGCAAACTTTATTTGAGATTATTTATGTATCAGACATTTGAGCTTTTTTTTTTTTTTTTTTTTATTCTTTTGTTATTCCTAAAATTTCTCAATAAAAAGATTTGAAACGAAAGGAAGCCACTCATTGTTTACAACTTTTATGTGATTTCCTGTGATTGGTCACATGGTACCAGCAGTGATCAGTGATCGGCTGTGTCCTGTGGACGATCAACGAATTTTGCTATGGACCGGGCGAGAACTGGTTAATATTTTACTTTTTTTTAACCATTTAATTTTTGTTTATCTCTCTTTAATAGCCAGAGCTGGCCCCTTGCTACTGTTAAAGTGTCTCTCTCTCGAGATGCACAATTTCAGTGCCGCTAGCCAGGCCTGGACCAAATGTAGTCAGCAATCATGTTGTTCACAAAATGCCTGGGTTGTGTTTTTGAAGTGTTTTTGTGTACTCTATTTTGACAAATTTGAAGTTAGACGTGCACTGTGGAAATGTTTTTTTCGTTATCGGTTTTTTTTTTTTTTTCGTTTTACAGATCATTCATTATGTTCAAAATTCGTTACTCAAAAAAAAATAAATTTGCAAATTTGGAAACATTCGAATTCAGTTCGAATTTGGTTTGTTCCATTCATATAAATGCAGTATTCGTTATTATCGGGAATTCTGGAAAAAAATGAATTTACTACGTTCTATTTGTATAGATGCGGTATTCATTAATTTCGGTAATTCGCAAATTCGGAAACATTCGAATTTGGTTCATTCTATTTGTATAGATGTGGTATTCGTTATTATCGGGAATTCAGAAAAATTTTAATTCGGGTTGTTCCATTCGTATAGATGCGGTATTCGTTATTATCGGTAATTCAGGAGTTTGGAAAAATTTGTATTCATTACGTTCACTAACAGGCAGACAAACTTGAAAGGAAATTCCAATACCTAACTAATTTAACAGTTTATAACTATTATTATAGTTTTTTTATTATTATTATTATTATTATTATTATTATTATTAATAATAAATAATAATAATAAAAACTATAATAATAGTTAATAATTAATTACACTTACTAACAGACAAATTTGAAAGGAAATTCCAATACCTACCTATAATTTCATAGTTTATAACTATTATTATGTTTTTCATTATTATTATTATTATTATTAATAATAATAAATAATAATAATAATAATTTAAAATATCTATAATAATGGTTATGGTTAATACAAATAATAAACTTAATATTTTAATTATAATAGAAATTATCCAAATGTTCTTTGTTCTTTTAGGATTTTTGGATTTCCGTTCTTATTTTCCGATTTTCGTTCTTTCAAATTTTCAGATTTTCATTCTTATTTTCAGGTTTTTGTTCTTTTGAATTTACGCATTTTCGTTCTTTCGAATTTTTGGATTTACAAATTGTTCAAATTTCAGATTTTCGTTATTTTCATTCTTTTCAAAAATTAGTTTTCGGAACAAAAATTTGTGAAACACTTTTTCATTGGACGTTTCTGAATTAACAAAAGTTTCGAATTTTGATGAAAAATGAATTCGGAATGAAACAAATTGCACATGTCTATTTCAAGGCATTGCAGCGTGGTGCTACAAATAAAGAGGCTCACCAACAATACTATGAAACTGTTTTGCCACTGGTGAATTTATGGGAAGTTGGGGGCTTTTACTTTTTTTTTCAGTGTAAGGCTCCGTGCACGCTATAAGCTGAACTTCTAGACTAAAATAGTGTGCACGAAAACATAGGATAACATTATCTGCTTCTAGAAGCAAAAATAAAATGCTGAAGAGCTACTGCTAGGAGCGTTTTTTAAGCTGGTGTGCACGGAGCTTAAACCTTCCTATAACTTTTAGACCTATTATAGTTGCTACTTCTAGATAAAAATTCAGGTTTGTTAGCCACAACTACCCAAATATTTCATCAAGATGACATGAATCAACATAGGTGCTGCTGTTGTATTTAATGCACTGATAGACCTTCCTATCCTTTACAGCCCAGGAAGGTGCCAACTTAGCTTCTATTTAGATCTTCAGTTGCAATAGTACTCCCCATGTGATCAGCTATGACACCAGCTATTTGAGGGGCTTGAAAGTTCAGTTGAGAGCTTACATAAGCACATTGGCAACATTTACAGTTATATGAAGCATACCATAAATGTAAATGTTTAGGTGGTGGGTTTAGTTCTTTAAAGTGGAACTAAACCCATGCATTAAATGGTTTCCCAAAACTGTTGAATGCAAGGCATGATAGCTGTCACAATTGCTTGTGCTGTCAACTTAACTGACAAAGCATTAAATGGCAGGCAACATAACTGACAACTTGTACAGCGCCATGCAAATCAAGGAAAGGCTAAGATGGCAGCTTCTTTGGCTGTAGAGGATAGGAGGGCTTAGTTACTCTTTACATCGAGCTAAATGTAAAAGTAAAAAAAAAAAATCAATTACATATCTTACATATGCAAGACTAGTGTTGCTATAAGCTATAGCACCACATACAGCTTAAAGGCATCTCCCAAGAATGTAATGCTGCAGCCAAAACAACCTAAAAAAAGTTTTGGTTGGGTTGCTGATGCTGTATTTAAGCCAAGCTATATGTAAAATTAAATTATGCATCAGAATATGTGATCCTAGAATATGGTGTTGCTGATGCTGTCTGTAAAAATTGTACTGTTTCATAAGACCTCATAGGCATCTGTTGAGCATGTAATTTAAAGGATTGGTATTTTTCCCATATTATTCTCAAAGTTGCTCTAAACATACCCTCTTTCTGCTCTATAGTATTCTTTTGAAAAGTTTTGTTTGTTTTTGTTAAATTTCCCCCACCACACCGTCCAGCTCCCCATGACCATTTTGACCATAGCTTACCTACTAGCCTTGAAAATAGCCAGACTTTAGTGCCAAGATTCACTCCCTTCCCTAGACTTCAATAGAGTTCAATGCTAAGTTAGGGTTTTGTGGATTTGAAGCAGAACGAACTCTCTGAAAATTGAACTTGGGCAGATTCACTCATCCTTAATAAAAAAATAATAACCCCCACAATGAATACTTACTTTGAATTTCAGGATATTGTATCATATATGAGAGGGCCCAGCGGATGGTGGCCGAGGTGGTTTCAGTTCCAGCCATAAATAAAGTTGTCACTGTGCTCAGCAAATTCATTTCATGGAAATAGGTATCAGGATCCAATTTCTCCTAAGTAAGAAACATTAACAATAATAAGGAAAACAGATTTAAAGCTTAGGTGCAATATAGGAAAAACAAATATGTAACTACCCTCCCTCTTTAGATTATCCAAAAAATACTGTGTATGTAGACAAAATAGTAGTTGGTAGTGTTTTCACCCTCTAAAATGTTAACATCTTCTTGGACATCATTCAGAATAAATGATCTACATTTGCATAGTCCAATTGTAGGCAGGTTCTGCTTCTCCAGGTTAAGATTAGTCTATAAGGGGAATGTTCTCTCCTTGTAGGCTCCAGCAGCCATCTTGGGGAGGACAATTGTCTAATTGGACACTGAATTCCTGCAAGATCTGCAGCGGCCATCTTGATTTTTGAACTTGATGTAGGGGATGCCCCATGTCATGTGGGTGTGCTAGGAACATGTGAGATGATAGGGACAAAGACCCACTAGCTAGGTCAGGATTAATAGAGCAGTGAGAGGTTCCAGACAAGAAGCACAGGTTAGGGCAATTCTGCTGAGTATAATACACTCCAATATCTAAGTCAGGAAGATTGGATAGCCTCATACAGCAAGGAGCGGTGTCTCTGGTCACATTGTACAATATTACCACTCCTCCTCCATTAGCACTCCTCTAGTACTCGTAATTTTGGATCAATCCATGTGAATTGGGCATTGTTTTACGACGGTTCTATTGTGCCTCTGTTATCAGTGCATTACTATTACTGTGTCTAATCCTACTCAAACTGATACGAAACAAATTCACTGTCCAGGTGGTGGAATCTCCTGGGTACACTTTAACTAGGCCCTGTCTGCACAAAAGTAAATACAATTACCCCATGGACAATCTTCCAAATATGTACAATTGGCAGCAATAAAAATCCAACCAACAATTTAAGCCTTCTAGAACCTATTTAAAACACAATATAAATGTTCCCTGAAGTTGGGATTTAAATCTGGGCATCAGACATTATACAACATTATAAGTTAATTACTACTGCTTTACCTCATCTTGCTTGACAAGGAACGCATCAATAAACCCTCTCTGGTCATCTCTATCCAGTCCTTTCAGGTGCTCCACAAACTCTGTCTTCAAAAAGTTGTGTATATCTTCTATATTCTGCATCACCTGGCTGTGTGCTCCACACAGATAATAGAAGATGGGGAAGAAATTATAGATCTAAGAACAAGACAAAATTGTATAAAGGTTGGGTCCTTGCTTTTTTGCAGTACATGTTATGATGTTTTGTGATGAGGATGGAGGGAGTAGTAAGGATAAAAACAACCTAATTTTTACTTCTCTTCTGAATATGCTAAGCTCATGTTATTAACTGAATCTGTCAGCTAAGTATGCGTGAGCCTGTGTTCAGAATGATGGTTACTTATCTGCATTATCATTATTTATCATCCCAGTTAATCTGTAAGGGACATGTCCTAGTGGTCTGAGCTAGGGAGGTCATAAATGATTGGTTCTATCTATCTAAGTTCTATCTCCTAGGCTTTACCCAAGGGTATTGTGTGTTGAAGGAGTGTCCTTTTTCTACACACAAAAAGTAATTTTCCCTTAAGAAAACACCTTTGGCTTTCCCCTATTCAAAATGGACCTGGGCTTAAAAGTGAGTGTAGTCAGGTGCTTGGCCAGAGACAGAGAGTGAGTTAGGGCACTGTGCTGCAGTGCTTTCTGTGTTTCCACTGAACTTCAGACTTAACGGATTAACACGAGAGTTGAGCAAACCCAAACTATAAAGTTCGGGTTCCGAACCCGGACATTTGAGAAAAAGTCCGGGTTCGGGTATTTTTTCGCGCCTCTTCAATAGCTGCAGGGCAGCCAATCAACAAGCGTTTCACTCGTTTGCCCTTAGAAGCCATCAAAGCCATGCCTACTAATGGCATGGCTGTGATTGGCTAGTCCATCATGTGACCCAGCCTCTATATTAGCTGGAGTCACGTAGTACTGCATGTCACATCATCTCATACTAGTGTAGGGAGAGGATGCTGCTGCTGCTGCTGTGAGGGACAGATTAGCTTTAGAAAATCATCTCATACTAGTGTAGGGAGAAGATGCTGCTGTGAGGGACAGATTAGCTTTTGAAAATCTGTTAAAAACAGCGATTTATTGGTGGGTGGGTGCTAGAGGAGATTTTTGTTTGCTAGAGTACATTTTGTTTGCTAAGTAAAGTGCCTCATATAAAACCTAAGCAATTTTTCTGTTTGTTAGGTGGGCGTTTGCAGCCATTTTTGCAAGTGCAATGCACTTGCAGCTGCTTGTGCATTAGGGACACTACTTTAATCGTGTTCTGTTAGTTTAGTTGGCAACATTTTGTCATATTTAAATACTGCTTTTACATTGCAGTTAGACAAATACATTTTTTATTTTTTCTTGTGCAAAATATTACATTTGCGGCCAGCGGGGCATTTCTTGCACAAAATTAAAAATTGTGTCTACATTGCTGGTTTAAAAAAAAATGTTTCTAAATACTACATTTGCGGCCAACGGTGCATTCCTTGCACAAAAATAAAAAGTGCGTCCACATTTTTTTAAAATATGTCTCAATATTTTGGGGGCTACCCCAATTAGAAAAAAAAAAACAAACAAACGAAAAACAGTGTTGGCTACCTCCTCCACTGCCACTCCCACCTACACCACCACGGTCACCGCCTCCTCAACCTCCAACTCCACATCCACCTCCTCCTGCATTTTTATTTTTTTATGTGATTTTAAGTTATTTAGCTATCCGCATTTGGTTGCAGGGCACTTGTCCTACTCTTACCCCCGTTTTGCTTCCCTTTGCAGGCCTCTAGCCCTTTCCAGGACTTTTTTAGAGCCATTTTAGTGCCCAAAAGTTTGGGTCACCATTGACTTCAATGGGGTTCAGGGTCAAGTTCGGGGCCAAACTCGAACTTTTTCGCAAAGTTCGACCGAACCCGCCGAACCCGAACATCCAGGTGTCCACTCAACTAATTGACACTGCATCACCTCCATCCACCAGGGGGACCTGACAATCAGAAGGAGCTCAAGAGACTGGATGGTTTGCAGCATTAATTATGGGAGATTACATTCTGAAAAGAATTGTTTCTATGGCAGCTAATAAACTATTGGATTACAATTCCCAATGCGAACCGAGTGTAAAGGGACAGAGAACTGTATTTTCACAGGCTGAATACCAAGGCATTTCCTCTCTGCTGCAAGGAGACCGTGGTGTGCACACTGCTGCTCCTGTATAAACATCAACCTGCTACAAGCCAGCAGCCATGTGCTGAGGACTGGAGCTGCTCCAGGCAGATCCAGGAGTGAGCCGACATCTGAACAGTGGGATCCCGGTTGCTGTTTCGCTGGGACTGTTGAGAGGACACTGCTACCATTAAAGTGGATGTAAATCCGATTTATAAAATTTGAGCTGGGCACATATAGTATCACACAAAAGTGAGTACACCCCTCACATTTTTGTAAATATTTTATTACATCTGTTTGTTGAGTTATTTTGAGAGGACAGCACATTTACACTGCTATACAACTTTACATTGTAGCAAAGTGTCATTTCTTCAGTGTTGTCACATGAAAAGATATAATAAAATATTTACAAAAATGTGAGGGTTGTACTGACTTTTGTGAGATACTGTATATCTGCAGTGTTTTCTTATCTCTCTTCAAAGCACTAAGTCCCATAGCTTTCTGTTATCAGCATAACTTCTGACAAGTTCTCAGTCAACTTGGATAAAACCATCCTGAATTTTGTGTTGGGGAAGTTGCTATCAATAGATTAGCAGAAAGCTAAACTATTCACAGATCAGCTCTGAGAGTCTCTGACTATGTGGAGTGGGGGTGTGCACCTTTTCTCCAATCAGCTGTCTTGGATGTATGCCCAGACTTCACACTCAGTGCTGAACAGGAAGAGGAAATCTCTAACATGATGTGAACTTTCTAAAGAATATATAAAGCTGAAGAAAGCAGATATGCATATAAATCGTATGTAGTGAGATTTGTTTCATCCCTGTGTATCAGCTGAGGCTGTTCACTTCACTGGGTATATGTGAGGGTTTGCATCCACTTTAACTTGTTGCTGCTAGCAGAGACTGAGCACAAAGCTGGCTAACTAGTAGCATTATTTTACTGCATGAAGACTTTACCGGGACTGTATCCATGTGCACTATCATAAAGAATGGACGCCAACACTAGCTGGCTGATGAACCAGGGCTAAAGACTGCTCACTCAGTTGCTTCACAAGAACATTGCCTATTGTCTATAGTAAGAGGTACTTCTTTAGGGAGTCTTAAATTTAATCTCTGACATTAATATAGAGTGCACTCTAAAGTGGATATAGCCTACTAGGGTTATCACAGAAATGATTATCCTAGCTGTTACTGCTTTCTAATGCCCTTACTTATTGCTGATTTTATGGATTACCAGGTTTACTATATTTCAGCTGCATAGAACTCAATTAGATGCTGCTATAACTTAGTGAACATATTGTCTAGTGGATTGGTGAATATAGTGGACTGGCGCTGCCATTTATATCAGTGTATTATATGAACTGCACAGAGCTATAAAACAAAGTGCTATAGTGGATTAAGGTGCTAAATAGTGATATATAAACTCTGTGATAAGTGATTGTTGTCAAATAATTCCTGCAATAAAATTATGGCCTAATGTGTGATGAATATTGTGGACTATCCTTACTGATGCTGCAAATGTGCAAAAATGCAAGAAAAATGAAAATAAAAAAATATAAAAATTGCAATTTTCAAAAAGTGCTTGCAAAGCGCAAATCAGCTAAAAAGCGCCAAGTCATATAAAAGAAACGGATGTCAGTGTTATACATAATCCTTATCTAAGTGTTAATGCTGCCAATGTGCAAGACTACAAAAAATTAAAGTGCAATTATACCAAAGTGGTTAAAAAGTGCCAAACGGCTCAAAATATATATAAGGTGCTATGTAGACAAATTATGTATACTTCCTTATCATTATGTGCAAAAAAATTATTTTTGATCATACACTAAAATGCTGTTCAAAGTATCTCATGCTATGCATACAAGTAACTGAAAGCGACCAGCATGTGATCTAATATAGAAAATTGTGGTAACAAACCAATAAGCGACATACAAATATTTCATTCAGTCCTAGAAACAGATAACAAAATGGAGCGTCACTATCAAGCCCTTCAGGGCTCCCTTAGTGTTCCAAGACTTCCCACACCATCCGCACTAGTTTGTCCGCTCTGTGTGCCAGAGGATAGCTGTGTGTATTGGGGAGGTGAATACTCTTACTGCAGTACCATACCATGGGGGCAGCAGCCAAGCTCAACAAAACAGAGGATCCACTAATACACCCCTGCTCTATTTATATATACAATAGTTAAAATCTAAGCCCTTAGCGTGGTATCAACCCCTCTCTTTCCTCTCATATTGTCTAGTGAATGGTAATTCACCTAATCTTTTAACTAACTCTTGTGCATACTGCTATTTACTTCACCCTGTGACAATATATTGGGTTCATTTACCATTAACCAGTCTGATGTTTGTGTTTTGATACTAAACCTTAGTTGTGTGCAGAGTATTTGTATGTGTGCTCCCAGCAGCAGTGCAGCATCTGTTTGCTTAACCTGGTTTGTTAGTGGGGCTGAGGTTGTTTTCAGAATTTGAGGCAGAAGAACAGAGAACCCAATCTACCAAGCAGCTCTAGTGGGGGTAACACTACATGAGGATTAACTTTCTTGTGTAGAAAAGTTGTAAATGTTAATTTTGCCTAAACACTACTTTGACAAATCTAGTAAGGGAAGACACTGAGACTGAGGGTGATGGTAAGAAGTTACCTCTAGTATTCTGCCATGTAAGCATGTAGCCTTTGGAAGTGAACCCTTCAAGGAAGACTCGGTACAGGCTCCGTTGGAGAGCCTACATATGGAAACCTACAGTGATCGGCAAAGTTTGATGCGCCTATGTTCAAGGTTTAACTTGAACTGTGCAGTGCAACCGATGCCAGGACTAAAAGGGCAGAGGTGAAGGGTGTTTTTGCAAAGGGCTGTACACTAGGTTTCTGCTAAATAAAACATTAAAATGACTGACTGTGTGGACCCTTATTATTTCTGGAGGTGGGCCCAGAGAATGTGAGTGATGGCAGAGTTTTGTAGTGCGCTGGTGGTTTAGGGTTACTGCAACTTGTTTACTTACGGGATTTGGTAGCTCCTTCTGTCCTCCCTTCCTATTTAATGCTATTTAGGAGAATTCATTCAACTGTTCAAATACTGGAAAAATATACTTTATAGTGAAAGCATCTGAAGTAAAATTTTGTTGGATTCATCTTCTGTGTCTTACTGAAAAGTTAATCTGCTAAGTTAGCTGCTGACCATACTGTCCAGATAGACTGGGTCTAAGGAGGTATGTCAATGCATAAAGCGGCAAGTTATTTTCACTAACACCTTAAGGTCTTATGCATCTATAGTCATATCAACACAAACACCTATATTATATAACACAACTTTTAATGTATTTTACCGCAATTGATGGACTCCCAACAAGTCTCATGTTCTCACTGATAAGTCCAATGAGTCGGAGTAAGATAGGATGTTGGTAATCAAAACGATGCCCAAAGATGAGAGATATAATTATATTTCCAATGGCAAAATTTGTTTTTGTGGCCAAGTTTTCTGGTTTGCCTATTATGACAAAAAACAAATCTAGATCACCAAAGTAGTCATGATAGCTCTTGAAATTTATTTCTGGCATCCCATTCCAAAACTGTGGACATTTATATGAAATTCCCTATATTCTTGGTGGGTTTGTAGGAATTTGTGGCCATTTGGCCAAAAGACCATTTGTGAAGCCAGATGCTGATGTTGAATGTATTAAGGATGTGTTTCTTATGTTCAGTTCCAATACCCTTGCCACTGTTTCCCTCATCGCTATTACCAGCGATTACCGGCTGTCAAAATGACAGCGGGGAATTGCTATGTATCACTTATTAGAGGCGGCTGTCAAAATGCTGATGTATAAAATGATGCTTCTAAATAGTCTTCAACTGTCAATGTATTATTTCATTGTATAATTACGATTTTAATCATGTGCCTTTTACCCTGACTTCTCTGTCAAGAGCAATGGCACAACAATCCACCCATCCCCACATGTCAGGGTGCTTGGTGTTATCCTGGATTCTGAACTCTCCTTTTGGCCCCACATCCAATCACTTTCTAAAGCTTGCTGCCTCAACCTCCGCAACATCTCTAAAATACGTCTTTTCCTAACCAATGAAACCACAAAGCTCCTGATTCATTCCCTGGTCACTTCTTGCCCCGACTAATGCAACTCCCTCCTCATTGGCCTACCTTTAAATAATCTCCCCTTCAGTCCATCATGAATGCTGCTGCCAGACTCCTCCACCTTACAAACCATTCAGCGTCTGCTACCCCTCTCTGCCTATCCCTCCATTGGCTGCCACTCGCCAAACAAATTAAGTTCGAAATACTAACTAAGTTACTAAGTTACAAAGCCATCCACAACTCTGCTGCCAGCTACATCACTAGCCTAGTCTCAAAATACCAACCTAATCGTCCTCTTCGTTCCTCCCAAGATCTCCTGCTCTCCAGCTCCCTCATCACCTCCTGTCATATTCACCTCCAAAACTTGTCCCGAGCCTTTCGCATCCTTGGAATTCCCTACCTCAATCTGTCAGACTGTCCCCAAATCTATCCACTTTCAGGCGATCCCTGAAAACTTTTCTCTTCAGGGAAGCCTATCCTGCTGCCACCTAACAACTGCACTTTTATTTTCTTCATCAGCTCATCCCCCACAGTTATTGCCCTTTCATATCACTTGACCCTCCCTCCTAGATTGTAAGCTCTAACGAGCAGGGCCCTCTGATTCCTCCTGTATTGAATTGTATTGCATTTGTACTGTCTGCCCTAATATTGTAAAGCTCTGCGCAAACTGTCAGCGATATATATATCCTGTATGATAATAATATTAATAATAATAACATGTAGATTAGAGGTGTAACCTTTGATCTATATATGGCATTAATTAAAGGAACCTTACGTAAAAAAAATTAAATGAAATGTTTTCCTATTTAACTCTTTATTAACTGGTAATTAATGCCAACCAGTCCTATTTAACTCTTTCTCACATTAGCTTTTATTGTTCTGATGATTTTTTAAATTTATTTTTTATTTTTACCATTAATATTTTTCGTTTTTCATTCATTTTGATTATTTTTTTAGGAGCGCATAAAATAAATCAAAAAATTAAAAATCAAAATGCTTTTCTTTAATTTACAAAAAAACCTTGCCATAATTTGTACTGGAAACATCACATTAGAGTCACGATAAACATGACAAAATATTGAATAAAATGTATGCTCATTATTTGCAGTAAAACCAGCCACCAGCCTGGCAGGATATGCCCATAGCAAGGGATCTTTAAAAGAGGAGGGGGCCTCGTATGTAAAATAAGTTATAAAACAGTACAAATAGCACTGAGATTACACTACAAAGGTCATGTTTAATACCGTTCCAAAAAAACATTTAATTTCTTTTCGTAAAACTAAAAATTAAAAAACTAAATAAAATACGCGAGGATTTTTTTATTAGTTTTACTTACTTTTTGCTTTTTATAATTACCATTTTTATTTTTTATTTAAATTTTTTAGTAGTCTTGTTATTTTCGATTACACTCTTTCTCAATTTATCCTGACCAACCGTAATTAATGGTCAATTATTTCTCAATTTATCCTTTTGTAAAGTAAATTAAAAAAAATGCAT
>BLSH010121674.1:68289-78764 GCA_018402905.1 Glandirana rugosa | reverse complement strand
ATGGGGTTCGTTGTCCGTGCGATCGTTCGGGTTCCGTCCGGACCCGGACTTTGTCCCGAAGTTCGGACGGACCGGCAGAACCCGAACTTCCAGAGGTTCGCTCAACTCTAGAGACAAGAAATTACCAAATACTTTCAAGCTAACGACCCACACGATACCTCACACTTAACGGTTTGGGAAGCGCACAAGTGTGTTATCAGAGGTGATCTCATTAAATGGGGAGCAAAAAAGAAAAGAGAAAAAGAATCACTTATCAATAACCTCATTAAAAAATACCCCAGTTAGAAAACACTCACAAACAATCCATAATGGTTAAGAATGAACACAGATTACTTGAAGCCAGGAAAGAACTCCAAGTTCTTATAGATAAAAGAACAAAACGATCCTTATTCCTTAAAAAAAACATATACTACGAACACGGAGACAAAAGAAGTAAATACTTAGCCAGAGCCCTGAAAGATACAAAGACTGCAAATAACATACACAGCATTCATGATAAGAAAGGCACAGAAATATTTGACACCACAAAAATTTCAAAGATTTTCCATGAATATTACACTGAATTATACAACATACCCCCACAAAATAAAACTAACAAAAATTCAGACTCAAGGGAAACAACTATCAGAGATTTTCTTCTCAAAAGTAAACTACCCAAACTATCACAGACAGACACTAAAAATTTAGAGAATGATATAACGACAACAGAAATTTCAAATGCTATTAAGAACCTCAAAAATGGCAAAAACCCAGGACCAGACGGCCTTACCTCAATTTATTATAAAACATTCGAACCCCTACTCATCAAACCCCTAACTGATGCTCTTAACTCCTTAAACAAGGGGGCAAAACCCTCAAAAGAATTCCTAGCAGCACAAATAACGGTATTGCCGAAACCAGACAAAGACCACAAAAAATGTTCAAACTATAGGCCAATTTCACTTTTAAATACGGACCTTAAATTGCTGGCGGGGATATAAGAACCATCAACATTAACACAAATGTTCACGGATTCAATTTCGACAAAAAAGAATTTAAATTAGCAGCATACACAGATGATTTACTGTTCTTTATCACTCAACCACATATCTCAATCCCTAACCTAAACAAGATACTACAACTATATAAATATATCTCCAACTTTAAGATAAACAGTAAGTCAGAAGCGCTGAATCTAACACTTTCAACAGACACAGAACAAAACACCAAACGTAATTTTCCATACAAATGGGAGACTGCAAACCTCAAATACTTAGGAATTAAACTGACACCCAACTTAAAAGACCTATATCACCACAACTTCCTCCCTCTTCTCAAAAAAATTGAATCAGACCTCAAAACCTGGAACATAAAGCAATTCTCATGGTTCGGAAGAGCAGCCATACTAAAAATGACGGTCTTACCCAGACTTTTAAATCTTTTTCATGCACTCCCTATTGACATCCCCACAGATTTTTTCAAAAGATTAACCAAGGCTAAGAGAAATTTTATTTGGGCTCATAAGAAACCCCGCATCCAACTAAAACAACTCACCTACCCTAAAAACAAAGGAGTTATGGGAATCCCCGACTTTAAAAAATATTACTATGCAACTCACATTACCAGACTCATCCACTGGCCTTGGCACGCCGATAACAAAGACTGGGTTAAACAAGAACAAATAGTACCAGGAATCCTCACTCAATACCTCCCATGGGTCACCCCACAAAACTATCCTAGAAAAATCAGATCACATCCACTAATATATACCACTTTAAAAATCTGCCAGAAAATGGCTGAAATTTACGAACTCTCATCGACCACCAGTACCTTAACAACGATCGCTGGAAATCCAGAATTTCCACCGGGGATAGATTCTGTGAATCTACTCCGCACTAACAAACTGAAACCATTATTAGCTACTGACTGTATAAACAAAGATAACACCCTATCTTTCCCACTTCTTAACAAACCCATATCAAATCATAATCTAAACTACTGGACATACATCCAAATCTGTGACTTCATCCAGAATAACAAACAAAAAAACCTACTGACAAGATCTCTTACGACTCTAGAAAAAATATGTCTAGACCAAACCCCAATCCAAGGAGCCACTTCCATGGCATATAAATGAATCTCCATTCCAAGCACCGAAACTAGCGACAAGTATAAGCTCATTTGGGAACAGGATTTAAATATGCAAATCACGGAAGAACAATGGGAATGCTTGTGTATTTACCCATTAATGCTCGTTCAGCTCCCGTATGCAAGAGACATCCTTCAAAATATATTCCCAATTTAACACCAGTTAAATTGAAGAGTTGGCTACCAAATGAATCAGATATGGTGCTGGAGATGCCATAAGGATGTAGGGTCGTTTATTCATATTTGGTGGTCATGCAGCAAAATCCAAAAATTCTGGATTGAGGTCACAGGCTGGATCAAATCCATTACAGGTACGAAAGCAGAGCTAAACGCTTCCTTTTGCTTAATAAATGTCAATAACCTTTCATACAGAAAATATAAATTATCATTGTCAAGACATATGCTTAACGCAGCCAAAGCACTCATACCTCTCAATTGGAGATCCACACGAATACCCTCCATCAAGGACTTGTTAACAAAAATAAATGAGATATATGAGATGGAGGAATTGATCGCAATCAAAAAAGAAAATTCCGCACAATTTCATAAATTGTGGAACCCATGGTACACATTTAAACTTTCAGAGGATTAGATCACCTTAGCTGGGACAGTGTAGAAAACAAAATAACCATCTCTCCACGAGAACACATTTAAAGGACTTCTTCAGACCTGAATGACCATAACACAACAAACCAATAAACCGTGAGGGAGACTACCAAGAATCTCAGAACACTAATTCACAGAAACACCATGATAATATGTATCAGTAACCTAGACAGGATTGACATGAGTAAGCTTTAATTACATCTAATTATTGTTTATTGATTCAATATACTTTGTGTAAACAGTTATAATTACCTGTAAACACTTACAACTTAATGTCTGATAACTGTATTGTTCAAACTTACAACCATACTTGTTTATGTTAAATTTTTCTTCAATAAACACTATTGAAAAAAAAAGGATTGTGAGCTCACATGATTTCAAAGATAATGTCCCTCTACTCCTCTCCATCTGCTAGGATCAGACCAAGCAGCTCTATATCGCAGGCATTCTCTATCTCTAATGGGACACGACAAGGGTGCCCACTGTCCCCACTCCTCTATGTTCTCACTATGGAACATTTAGCTATAGCGCTCCGATACAATCCCTTGGTGAAAAGAATATTGGTCGGCCTACCCATACTAAATTGCTCTATTTGCAGACGACCTGCTCCTATTTGTGACACATCCACACTCGTACCCTCAATATTGCAGGAGTTCCAGACATTCGGGGCAGTCAGTAATTCCAAGGTGAACTACAATAAATTGGAAATCCTAAATATTTCTCTATCAAAGTCAGATTTACAAAGACTCTCGACTGTTTCTTTCAAAACGGGTGCCACATCCATCTGGTACCTTGGTATTAAATTACAGCCAGATACATCCCAGCTTTTTTCCAGGGATTTTACTCCCCTACTCCTTAGAACCCAAGCTGATTTATCTACTTATATGTCCAAACAGCTCTCATGGCTTGGTAGGATCAATGCCTTGAAAATGGACGTTCTACCCCAATTTTGTACCTATTCCAGACAATTCCCATACACATACCCACAAATAATTCTTATTTCCGGAAGCTGCGACAGTTGTTCTCTAAATTCATCTGGAATGCAGCCCATCCCAAAATCCGATATAGAATGTTATCTCTTCCGAAGGCTAGAGGAGGTGCTGAAGTACCTGATGCTTCAATCTACCATAAGGCAGCAATACTTACTCGCATAATAGACAGGTTCCACCACTCTTCGACTAAGCTCTGGGTTCAATTGTAAAGTCATATGACCTCCATTGAACTCTCAGCTCTTCCATGGACCATACCCGTGCATTAAAGGGGTTTGTGCCTCCTTAGTGCCCTCACTCGTCAGACGATCCAAATTTGGGATAGTGGGAACATATCAAATCTCTCAGGGCCTATGACTCCCTTATTTGGGAGTCCAGCCTTCCCACTGGCTGAGCATGTAACAAGCTTTGGACCATGGCAAAAAGAAGACCATGGGAGGCTTGCTCAATTACTTTGTGCAGACCCCACTTTAAAGCCAGATGCCCCTCCAGGATTGCTTTCTCGATACCCTATGCAATGGCTCCAAAAACAACAATTAATTTCTTATATCCGAACCTTTCCATCCATGTTGGATATTCTGGCTGAACCGACCAGATTCAAAGATATGCTCCTCCAAGCAGATCCTCCAACGCATGTGGTATCTCACCTTTACTCTCTCTTGCTGAATGCTTTTTACCCTTTATACGAAGGCCTGAGAAGAAGCATTACAGCATTCCATCTCCCTTATTGACTGGCAATAATATTTTATACTAACGCACAAGCTCTCTCTAGCCACTAAAGCCTCATACACACACGCAGATTGTTGGCCAACCAAACGTCCAACTTTTGTCCAAATTGGCTGTTGGTGGTTGTGTCTAGCATACTGACAGTAGTCAAGTAATCGGCCAACAAAGCTGAATGTAGTGACGTGTTACGAGCGTATAACGAGGAAGTTCAGGTGAATGTGATTTGTGAATTAGGAACACAGGTTTACACGACTGACACTTCCTGGATTCCGAGCATGCGTGTTTGCACTTCCAACTTTTTGTTGGCCAACTTCTGTACACACAAGCCAACAATTGCTGGCGGTGCCTACACGATAGGGGTACCATGTTCCACATTTGGGGAGATTGCCCTCCTATACAGAAATTCTGGCAACAGATCTTTCAATTATACTGCCAACTGATGGCGACCCCTCTCTCTCCTTCACCGGAGATGGCTCTCCTATCCATGCTCCCTGGAACATTCAAGTCCATTAAAAAGATGTATTGCGTTACCTTTTTTGGCCGCACCCAAAATAGTGATTCCACGTCAATGGAAATCGACCTTCCCTTGGGGAATGGGCTACTGAAGTAGACCACATTAGGGACCTCAAACGTCTGTTGGCTCAAGAATCTAACAAGGATGAACAGTTCTCTCTCACTTGGACTTCTTCGTCTGTGTTCCGCTACTCATCGGAATTCATCTCCTGGGCAGAGGGTGGCTCATGACCATGGTGGAGTGACTATTGTTCCCACTCTTCCTGCTTTCCTTGCTTTACCTTTATACTTCCTCTCCCTAAAGTGTGTGTGTCTGTCTGTGTATATATATATATATATATATATATATATATATATACTGTATATACATATACATATACATACATATATATATACACACACACACACACACACACACACACACACACACACATACATACATACATGCATACATACCCTTAAGGATTTATTGAACACCTACTTTTGCTACAGCATGTGATCCTTACAACTGACCTCTTTAGAACATAAAGGGTTTCCTGAATACGTTATGATGTAGTACTACATGAAGTCTGCCTATGAACCCTTCATTTGAGTTGGGGGGTCTTGTTTAACTTGTTTTTCATGCTATGCCTTACTTTGCTGCTCTAACTGCTGTGTTTCGCTATATACATTACACAAGTTACAATCCTATATTCCTGTAATCCCCCTGTTCATGTTTTTTCTTTTTACACATCTGCTCACCACTATTGTTATTTTCTTTTTTTTGTATGTTGATTGCATTGTCTACCTTGTCTCTTTCAATTAAATAAGGTTGAAATAAAAAAGGGGAAATACAAAGCCCTTCAAAGAAAAAAAAATCAAACACAATGCAGCAGTGATCAATAAAAAAAACAGAAGGAATAAAAGCTCTTCCTAAAAAGGCCAAAACACAAAATTATAAACAAAAGTCCATATAAGTGCATATAAGTAAAATATTGGGAGCAAATGGGAGAAATGACCACTCACCAGATCCCAATTCTGTCTCAATGAAAAGAACAGCACATGAGTATTGTGCAATATTAAATGCGGACTGATCTTCTGATGATGCCATCACCTCCTCAGTAAATTGTTATATGCAACCAAAAATATACGTCATGGTGCAGTATGTAGAATAAATGGATTCATCAAGAAGGGATAGTCTGGAGAATAACCCTTGATAATAACAGTACAATGAATCTGTATCACTCCGCCATCACCACATGCAATTCAATCTCACCAGACAGAGCGTGTTAACAAGCACTGCAAAGCCCAGCAAGTCCAGTCAACCGATGGGATGGATGTTGATAGTGACTCCAATATCCTCTCTCTGTAGTCTTACAGTAAGGTATTTAAGGGGACATCCAACCGCTCACACCACAGCATGATCCCAATGTATAAAGAGAGAGGGTATCATTGTGTAGTATATAAATAATTTATTTGTCAAAAATTTCACAAAAAAACAAAGCAGCCGCTGTATAAGGCATAGACCACCCAAAAGACAAAGATAAAATCTGGTGACTCACATGTAGACCCGGCACATGGAGCACCGGCGGAGGACCCCAGAAAAAGAGGATCATAGCTGCTCTGTGCAAAACGATTGCGCAGAGCAGGTAAGTATAGGCATGTTTGTTATTTGTATTTAAACTAAGCAAACCCTTTAACTGGTTTATTTCTCCTGGAAATTGCCAAAGTCTTTACGCGCCCACCTAGATGTCCCCCTACTCTACTTTGGTGAATACCTGGTGTTCTGATATACCGCCAGTCTGGTTTGATTTGGAATTTAACTTTTACACTGGGCATTCTTCATTATTTTTTCTTTTCAGTCACACAACTATACTAACTGACTGATTCGGTTTGTTTGAATGTTAGAGTATTGGACAGTATAGTCCAGGTTAAAAATGTCCTTTTTGTCAGAGGTACATCTTCCCCTTAACTCCTGTTGGTCTTTGTCACCTAGTACCATGTTTATTGCTTTAGTTTATTGTCTATTTTGTTTTTGCTTTTTTACTGTATATTTACTGGAACATGCATAACTTTCCCCTGGGTATATGAAAAGTGGTGTTGTGCTCTATTCTCATTATTGGGGATTTTTCAGTATATGATGTTATTACATTGTAGGTTGGTGCATTGGCACTCCTCCAGACTTGGACTCTCTATCACTCTATCTATGTATTATCTAAAATTGATATGGGTCTCAGAATAATATTTCATGACACTAAGGGATTAAACTCCCCACAAAAAAGAGAAAAAGCTGTTTGCTCTTACACACATATGAGAGCTGATGTTCTCCTTCTCCTTTCGTTAAAAAATCTGTTATCCTGGATGTACAACAAGTTTACAAAGACCCTGATAGTAGATTCTTAATTATCAAGTGCTCTTTATAAGGTAAACTGATTACATTAGCCTCTATATATGCACCCAATGACTCACAAGCTAACTTTTTCAAGTATTTTTTTCCATGTATTAGATGAGTTTCATTCACCCAATCTGATGGTTGGAGGAGATTTTAATTTGGCTACGCATTCCAAGCTGGACAGAAGCCGAGTACTTTCCATAACTAATGTTTTCCCTAAGACACTTCAACACTTGCTTAGATCATATCAATTGATTGACACTTGCAGAGCTCATAATGTGGGAGATCGTATACACATTCTATTCCCATTCCCATGACAGTTATTCCCACCTGGACTACATTTATTGCTCTCCAGTTCTGCTAGCTATCTCATCAAGTGCCTTAATCCATGCATGCCCTTGGTCTGGTCATCGTATTGTTTCATTTGCCATTTCCCATATGGGCCTCTCTCTTATTACTGCAGCATGGCACCTTAATGACTCTCCTTTCACAGATCCAACTGTAGTAGCCCAGTTATCAGATCGTCTTGCTGAATATTTTAACATGAATAATGTGGGCAATGTGACTCCTGTAACCTTATGGGTGGCCCATAAGGCAGTCATGAGAGGCCCCCTGATAAACATTGCTATGGCCAGGAAAATACAGAAATTACAGGAGATAAGCTCTCTTACCCTAGATTTAGACAAACTTCATCACCTCCATAGCCAAATCCATTCTTCAGACTTATTTCAACAAATCAATTGTAAGAGGGTCGCACTGGATACCTTACTGTCAGAACAGACTGAAAAATCTTTATGCTGGTCCAAAGCACGCATTCTACTGTATAGTAACCTGGCCTCTGCTATGTTTAAGAGATAAAAAAATAAAACAAAAATGCAGCGCTAGTGATCAATAAAAAACAGAAGGAAGAGATAAAAGCTCTTCCTAACAAGACCAAAACACACAATTATAAGCAAAAGTCCACAGTGTAAGTCCATGCAAGTGCATATAAATGCAGTATTTTCTTCAGTGAACCAAATGGGAGAGATTACCACTCACCATATCCCAATGCTGTCTTAATCAATCAAGAGAACAGCACATGCTCATTGTGGAGTATTAAGTGCAGACCGATCTTCTGATGATGTTGTCACCTCCTCAACAAATTGTTATATGCAACCAAAAATAAAAGGGTACATCATGGTGCAGGTTATGAATAAGTGGACCTCCGTGCCATGAAACGCGTTAACCCTTTCACAGCTTGTTGTTTTGCCTGTCTAACTGTAACTACACTTTGGCTCAATAAATCAGTTTTTTGCCTTGGATGCTGGAGTGCGGTCCATTTCTTCTGAAGATTCTGAGTATTAAGTGCAGACTGATCTTCTGATGATGTTGTCACCTCCTCAGCAAATTGTTATATGCAACCAAAAATAAAAGGGTACATCATGGTGCAGTATATAGAATAAATTGATTTATCAAGAAGGGATAGTCTGGAGAATCAACCATGATAATAACAGTACGAAGAATCTGTGTATTATTCCGCCATCACCACATGCAATTCAAACTCACCAGATAGAGGTAACAATGGCATCACTGGGGGAGCAGGATGACCAGACCCCCCTTGTGCTGGTTCCAGGTCGGCAGGGTCCCCCAAATGGGTGAGAGGTAGCCTTGTCAGTCTGAAGGCAGGGAAAATTGATGGGGTAACCACATGGACAGGGGGGCCCCAAGCCACAACAAAAGAGAGGTCCTCCAGAGGAAGAATGGGCTCCACTAGGTCCTGCAGAAGTCCTCGTGGTCATTCTGGCATCAGAGGCCCAGAGCTGGGTGTGTGTCTGCCACCTATGTACCCAAGGTATACATAGTATACATAGATCCAGAAATGGTAATCCACCCCCCCCCCCAGTGTGAGAGCTCCCATTGAAGTGTCAGCCCCAAAAGGGGAGAGACCCTGTGTCAGTACACCATGAGGTGCAAACAACCCCCCCCCCGATTGGTCCTGGGTATGGCAACAGTTAGGGGAGGTGGATCAGTTGCAGGAGGGGCTAAAAGAACCGAAAGAACAAAATAACAGCCATAAAAACAGTAGGCCAATAACCAGGCAGCTGGGTGTCCAGGACCCATGGTTGAAGTGACGTTCCTGAAGAAAGGGGGAGACCAGGCACCAGATCACACCAATGGGGATTCAACATTTTAGTCAGCCTGGAGAAGAGCAAGCAGGGCTTGAGTTTGAAGGTGTCTCAGGAAGAGACCTCTTGCGGCCAGGCATCTTCTCCCAGTGGCTTCTGAGTTGATGGGAGGTTGGTTGGGATCCTGAAGGACGAGCGAGACTGGGGGCACCACCCTCTTGTGGCAAAAGATGCAGGGATTCCAGCATCGACTGCGCCTCCTCAGGGGTAGCAATGCAGTGGCTGTGGCCCTGTGGTCAAAGGAGAGCCGAAAGGGGAAACCCCAGGTGTACTTAATGCGCCGGTTCACGAGAACTGAGGTGAAAGGCTTCATCTAGCAGCGCTTCTGGAGGGTGATCTAGGAGAGCTTTGCAAAGAGCTGATAACTATGCTCCTGGAAGTTTAAATCAGATCTATTTCTGTATATACTACAGAAAGGAATGTGGGAGTCCCCCACGCCATTGGACGTTTTAAAGGCACAACACGAGATAACCAAAGAAATTGATAAAATTATACTTTTTTAGTTATTATAGTTTTATATAGTTATTAGTAGTGTTGAGCGAACCCGGACTGTAACGTTCGGGTCCGTACCGAACTTTCGGGTGTCCGTGGCACGGACCCGGACCCGGACATTTCAAAAATCGTTCGGGATGTCTTTATCTAGACTAAATTTGAAGGTCCTCGTATCAATAGTCGAGAAACGTTTCGAGAGGATCTAGTGGGAGGTCTTCGCGACGATCTACTTCGGAAAGTGGAGTCAAGAGCACTTGGCCGCGTAATTCATGTGGACCCCAAAGGGGAAAGCCGAGAGGAAACTGGTGTCCCGGTGTCGGTGACGTAACGATGGGGACTCCTCCGCGTCAGCTACGACCTTAGGGACGTAGAAAACGGTGTTCTCCCACCACGGGGGTCAGAGCGAGCAGGAAGTCCTAGGGTTGGTTGGAGGGTAGTTGAGTCTTCGGTGACCCTCTTCTACGGACCGGCGTTCTCCAGAGAAGG
>BLSH010121674.1:49444-64276 GCA_018402905.1 Glandirana rugosa | reverse complement strand
GCCATTCATATACTTCTTTTTTTGAATAGGCCTCAATACAAAAAAAAAACATGTTACCAGGCTACCTCCTCCTACTCCTCTACCACCGCCACTTCCACCTACACTGCCACGGTCACGGCCTAGTCAACCTCTAGGCTCCTACTCCACATCCACCCCCCTTCCCGTTTTTTTACTTGATTTTAATTTATTTTCCCTATCCCCATTTATTTGTAGGGCACTTGCCCTAGTTTGAAGATGATTTTAGAACAGTTATATGGCTTCTACCATTAATTAATACTTTTCAGACACAGTTTGAAGATGATCCACATTCACCTCCATTTTTGCTTTTTTTATGTTTTTATTTTTTTAAAAATATTTACAGTTATTTCCCTGTCCCCATTTTTTTGTAGGGCACTTGCCCTACCCTTACCCCCATTTTACTTCCTTTTGCAGCCCTCTAGGGCTTTCCAGGACTTTGTTACAGCCATTTTTGTGCATAAAAGTTCGGGTCCCCATTGATTTCAATGGGGTTCGTTGTCCGTGCGATCGTTCGGGTTCCGTCCGGACCCGGACCCGGACTTTGTCCCGAAGTTCGGACGGACCAGCAGAACCCGAACTTCCAGAGGTTCGCTCAACTCTAGTTATTAGTTATAGTCATATACCCAAAACAGCGATACCAGCTACCAAAACAACCATGGTGTGTATGCAATAGGTCAAAATGACCTATTGCATACACATCATGGTTGTTTTGGTAGCTGGTATCGCTGTTTTGGGTATATGACTATAACTAACAAAGACTTGGAGATCATTCATGTTTGAGCATAGATGTGCTAATTTTTTGTACTTGTGGAAGCATTCTGCTTTGTTTTTATTAATGCTGTAATAAAAGTATAATTTTATCAATTTCTTTGGTTATCTCGTGGTGTGCCTTTAAAACGTCCAATTGCATGGGGGACTCCCACATTCCTTTCTGTAGTTGCTATTTTGGGACGGTGGCATGCTCAAGAAAGCTTTCTGTTCTATTTCTGTATATAGTTACTTTGGTGAGATGGTATGTAAAATTAATGATACTGTCTCTAGGGGGGCCGTCAGGCCGTTTCGTACCTAGGGATCGATGTATGCGGTCAAACTCAAGACGGTCTATAGGGATAGCAGGGACCACCTCCTGGAAACAGAGCTGTGACCGTGGAAGTGGTCTGTGATGGTCTCAGGGATACCTCTCAGGTGTAAGTTGCCACGGCGAGAGCGATTTTCAAAATCTTCCAGCTGAAGTAAGGTGGCAGCAAGTTCCTTTTTGAGGTCGGTCAGGTCATGTTCATGGTTTTCAATGACCATGACTTTTGTCTTCAAGGTCATTTGTGTGGCTTCCCAGCTCCCGGATCTCCCTGGTGAAATGGTCTGCAAATTTGGATGTAGCAGCCGACAGCTCGTTCTGCAGCATGGCTTTGAAATGGCAGAGGGGCTTGGCATCTCACATGGCTGGAGGAGGTGGTGCTGGTGGAGCCTTAGCCATGCTTTCAGTATCCGAGGTCAGGTCTGTGTCCCCCAAGAACAGGGGTGGCAGGAACTCCAAACTGGAGGCCGGTGGGGAGGCCTCAGACTCTGTGTCGCCCGGCTTTGTGCTGGAGGCACGGGTAGAGCCCGTTCCTCTCCCCATCCATGCCGTAGAGGTAGGGGAGGCAGAGGGTTACAGGAGGGACTGGGGAAAGCTCCACTGATCAATACATATTGAATTTTAGAGATGTGTATGTATAGGGGATACTATATACTGTATATTATTTTACATACATACACACATATATATATATGTAGCTTATGAGGAGTGATATGATTAATGTGTTATGATTCATGTATTTATTGTTGAGGGTGCGCAGCATTATTCATTTATACATGATTTTAAATTATTTTTGGGATTTGCATTAATATAATGCCCAAGCCTGGAAAAAACTATCTGTCCCCTTCCAGGGGGGGAGAGACTGCACGACCGCATTGATGCTTAGCAAACATATGTCCAGCATCCGTAATTACTACCATGCTAAGTTCCTTATAGTTTGGGAACCATGGCTGTCATATGCTTTTCCCACTCTCCCTCCAGCCAGCTTAGGTCACCTATGACAGACAGTCCCGATGCTCCCAAGCCCTTACCGTTACTCCTTCTCTCAATCTCTAAAACTCTGATCCTCTTTTCCTGCTCTTCTTAGCCTTCCTTGGCTCCTTTCCTGTCAGGTACACACTTCCTATTTCTTTAGCGCCACCTTTCTGCTTCACTTTCTCCTGTGTTCCAGTTTGCCTCTCTCCTCAGACCTGTATAGGCTGTATATGGCACCACTGTATGGGTATTGGTGGGACCAGGGGATTCCCCACTGGTTTGGGGAACCTTCTCATGGCCCCTGGCGGCCTTATGAAACAGGCCTATCCTCCACTGCTGTGTTAGTTCTAATTTTCTCCTCTATATTTACATGAACTCTTTTAGCTGTTCATTGGCTAACTTATGTGATGACTATCAATGCTAACCCCTGCGCCGGCGCAACTACTGAAACAGAAAAAACAAAATAAATAAAATAAAATAAAATTGGCAAAGATAACAAGCTAAAAAGAAAAAGAAGGGGGAAAGGGTTATGAGCTAAAAAGACTCTACAGTTATCTAAAAAACAATTGATTGGAGAGGTAGATTAAAATCATGTTCCCAGCTCACCAAAAGACTTGAGGCTGTAGACTCTGGGGGTGAAACCAACATTCTGTATATATTAGATATCCCATGTCTGTTTATTCCCCCTTGGTCCACAAGTCTCTCCCATGGGCTGAGTTCATGAACAGAACAGAGGGGTTTTGGTAAAGTATCCACAAAATGCTGAAGTTGCCTATATATCCAACCATCCCATGGTAGAGAGCCATATCTACCTTGTAGTTCTAATAATGTACACAGAATATTCCCATTAAGAACGTCCTTTAATCCAAAAAGGTCCACCTCAAATACTTATCTTATGCTCTTTTCCTGGTGAGAAAAAAATTGTACCAGAAAGAAGCATTAGAGTGCTATTACCTTGCCATGACATGCTTTTAAGTAGGTTGTCCCAGGATCTTAAGGTCTCCACTGTAATAGATGCCAGATCTCTGGACAGATCTCTATCTTGCTTTGCCAGCCAGATTATCTGGCCCAGGGATATTTCACATATACTTTCCTCCAGATGCACCCATTTTTTCTGTGAGTTGCCATGAACCCAATCTATTATTCTCCCCAACACTACTGCTTTATGATACTTCTCAAAATCAGGGAGGGACACACCTCCAATTGATTTTGATCTATCCAGTTTCGTATATGCCAGACGAGGCCCTCTACTTTTCAATACAAAATCTCTTCATCAATGCTCTGAGGGGTTTAAAATATGGTCCCGGGATATTTATCGGGAGTATTTGAAAGAAATAGACGCCGGGTCTACATGTGAGTCACCAGGTTTTATCTTTGTCTTTTGAGCGGTCTATGCCTTATACAGCGGCTGCTTTGTTCGTTTGTGAATTTTTTATATACTACACTATGATACCCTGTCTCTTTATGCACTGGGTTCATGCTGTGGTGTGAGCGGCCGGATGTCCCCTTAACTACCTTACTGTGAGACAAGAGGGAGAGGATATTGGAGTCACTATCAACATCCATACCATCAGTTGACTGGGCTTGCTGGGCTTTGCAGTGCTTGTTAACATGTTCCATCTGGTGAGTTTGAATTGCATGTGGTGATGGCGGAGCAATACACAGAATCATCATACTGTTATTATCATGGGCGATTCTCCAGACTATCCCTTCTTGATGAATCCATTTATTCTACATACTACACCATGATGTACCCTTTTATTTTTGGTTGCATATAACAATTTACTGAGGAGGTGACGACATCATCAGAAGATCAGTCCGCACTTAATACTCCACAATGAGCATGTGCTGTTCTTTTGATTGAGACAGCATTGGGATCTGTTGAGTGGTCATTTTTCCCGTTTGGTACACTGAAGAAAATACTGCATTTATATGCACTTGCATGGATTTACACTGTGGACTTTTGTTGAGAATTGTGGGTTTTGGTCGTGTTAGTAAGAGCTTTTATCTTTTCTGCTATTAATAATTTTTTATCTCGCAAACATAGCAGAGGCCGAGTTAATATACAGTAGAAAGCATGCTCTGAACCAACAAAGATTTTTCAGTTTGTTCTGACACTAAGGTATCCAGTGCGACCCTCTTACAATTAATTTGTTGAAATAAATCTGAAGAATGGGTTTGGCTAAGGAGGTGATGAAGTTTGTCTAAATCTAGGGTAAGAGAGCTTATCTCCTGTAATTTCTGTCTTTTCCTGTCTTTTCCTGGCTGTAGTGATGTCTATCAGGGGGCCTCTCATGACTGCCTTATGGGCCGCCCATAAGGTTACAGGAGACACATCGCCCACATCATTCATGTTAAAGTATTCTGCAAGACGATCTGATAACTGGGCTGCTACAGTTGTATCTGTGAAAGGAGAGGTGCCATGCTGCAGTATTAAGGGAAAGGCCTACATGGGAAATGGCAAATGAAACAATATGATGACCAGACCAAGGGCATGCATGGATTAAGGCGCTTGATAAGTTAGCTAGCAGAACTGGAGAGCAATAAATGTAGTCCATGTGGGGATAACTGTCATGGGGATGGGAATAGAATGTGTATTCGAGCTCCCACATTATGAGCTCTGCAAGTGTCAATCAATCAATCGATATGATCTAAGCAAGCGTTAAAGTGTCTTAGGGAAAACATTAGCTATGGAAACTACTCGGCTTCTGTCAAGCTTGGAATGTACAACCAAATTAAAATCTTCTCCAACCACCAGATGGGGTGAATGAAACTTATCTAATACATGAAAAATAGACTTGAAAAAGTTAGCCTGTGAGTCATTGGGGGCATATACAGAGGCTAATCAATTTACCTTGAAAAAAGCACTTGATAATTAGGAATCTATTATGAGGGTCTTTGTAAACTTTTTAACGAAAATAGCAACACCCCGTGACTTGGACTCAAAAGTAGTAAAATAACATTGTTTATATGATCTGCAAGTAAGATGGATGGTCATGTATAAAGAAATGCATCTCCAGGAGAAGGAGAACATCAGCTCTCATATGCGTGTAAGAGCAAAATGCTTTTTACCTTTCCCTTAGTGTTATGAAATATCATTCTGAGACCCATATCAATTTTAGATAATACATAGATAGAGTGATAGAGAGTCCAAGTCTGGGGGAGTGCCCGTGCACCAACCTGCAATGTAATAACACAATATAGTGAAAAATCCCCAATAATGGGAATAGAGCACAGCACCACTTTTCGTATACCCAGAGGAAAAGTTATGCATGTTCCAGTAAATATACAGTAAAAAAGCAAAAACAAAATAGACCATAAACTAAAGCAATAAACATGGTAGTAGGTGAGAAAGACCAATAGGAGTCAAAGGGAAGATGTCCCTCTGACCAAAAGGAAAGTTTTAACCTGGACTATACAGTCCAATACTCTAACATTCAAACAAACTGAATCAGTCAGTTAGGATAGTCGTGTGACTGAAAAACAAAATAATAAAGAATGCCTGGTGTAAAAGGTAAATTCTGAATCAAACCAGACTGGCGGGATGCCAGAACACCAGATATTCACCAAAGTAGAGTAGGGGGGACATCTAGGTGGGCACGTCAAGACTTCGGCAATTTCCAGGAGGTTCAAGTAGCTTATGAGCTTGCCAGCAGAAATAAACCAATTAAAGGGTTTGTAAACCCTTGTTTATTTTAAGTACAAATAACAAACAGGCCTATACTTACCTGCTCTGTGCAAAATGATTGATCCTCTTCCTCTGGGGTCCCCTGCCAGTGCTCCAGACCCTCCTCTTCATTGGGTGCCCCCATGGAAAGCCAGTGTCTCCTGCTACTATCTGTCCAATGAGGAGAGAGACAGCGGTTGGAACCTCTGCGCACATGCACATCGCTGAATCGGATTGGGCTCAGGTAAGAATAAGGGGGGGGGGTCTGGGGAAAGCTGCAGCACAGAAGGTTTTTCACCTTAATGCATAGAATGCAATCCTGGCTCTCACAAACACTAACACAGCTGAAATGGCATTGGTTGTTAAGAACGTGGCGGCCCCGCTCCTTAACAACCAATAATTGCCGGCATTCTTTTCTTTAAGTTCAGCTGTTAGCAGGGATATCCTGCTGACAGCTGAAAGAACCGAGCCAGAAGGCATCGGTTCTTTGTATCGGAGCATTTGCATGAGTACTGATACTCATGCAAATGCTTAGTATCAGCACCAATACTGATACCAGTATCGGTATCATGCAACCCTAGTCATATCTGTCACTTGTCCTCCTTCTCCTGTGGCCGGTCTGTGCTCTTGGGGCTGCCTGCAGTTCACAGCTCACTGCCCGCTCTCCCTTGGAAAACCAGCCATCAATCAGAGTACCGGCTGGGGAGGGAAACACCATGAACAGCACGGTGAGCCTGAGCAACAGCTGGTACTACCTGATCTGCAGCAACTGCCACAAAGTGCTCAGAAAGGTGAGCAGACCCTTTAAGATCTGATAACTATTACTGCAACTTGCTGCAACTGTCCAGCTAATGAAGGGGGAAGGGGGGAGGGGGCTACAAGTGCCAGAATGCCCGGGCATGTCAGAGTTAACAGCAGTCTTAGGTTTCCAGAGACACTCACAGATCTGTTCCCGGAAATGTCTCCGAATTCTGTCTTATATTATCCCCAAATAGAGCCCCATTGCTGTAAGATATAGGAGTTTTATGATTGCATTAATCATTGCAGCAGATGTGCTGTGCAAGGGTTAGTGCATGGATTGTATAGGGGTAATGCATGGAGTGTGCAGAGGGTTGTGTTCAGCTAAGACGGCATATGTTGCTCCTGGTATATTGTGTTAATTTATTAAAAACTTAATTTTGGTCTCCTACATATATGGTGGTCATGTCCGAAGATCATACCCTTCTGGACAGAAGTACACCACCTCATTGTACATATATCAATATATACCATTGATTTCACTCCAGCACAATGCTCCTTCACCACATATCCATTCCAAAAAAATGACAACAGGTCCTTGCCTTTACACTTACGGAATGCAGCAAAAATGACTCTTCCAACATGTTGAAAATCTCCAACCCCCCCCAACAATTAAAGATTGGTTCAAAAGAATAAACAAAATAGAAGAAATGGAAGACCTAATACACCAAGCACATGAAACACACTCTAAATTCAGAAAGATGTGGTCCTGCTGGCAACACTTCAAAACAACAACTGAATACTCCAAACATCTAACTCAGCAAAACAGACCAAACTGATCCACCTGCTTTATGTAGAGGAGAGGGAAGAGACTCCCCTCTAGATTACCCTCTTTCCCTGTCCTCTCTCACTCTCTCTTCTCTTTCTCTCTCACACCACTTGGATGACTTAACATATTCAACGATCCCTCCCTCCATCAAGGTCAATTGAAACCCTAATCTTCACAACGATAAGTGAAGTAACTGATAAACCCTAACACTGACAAAGACCACATAAAACTATTTACTCTGACATGGGCAGTGAGAGGTCCATTGACCACGCCCATGCAGAAAATAAATGATACAGAACTTTACATTTCACAACTAGTACTGAAGCCACAGAATAGAAGAAAGCTGACCACCCTTCTCCTTGACATTGGGGAACCCTCCACAAATAGAAACTCTAAATTGATTTACCCAATAGCTAGAGACTCTATACAATTACTATACCCCATAAAATCTCTTACAACAGCAGATGTAAAATAAATACTGATCAGACTGCATATAAGGGATTTTGTGAGATTGACATTCCATGATTTCCTAGGCACTTGGTTAATCTATTTACATAGAAAAAAAATATCAATATACTGATCAAGGTATTATATTTATGTTTCCACGAGCATTGTACCCTTCATTCCATTTCCCGATTGTTTGTTGGCAATGTATCGTGACAATGTTTTGTATTTTACTTATGTATTTACAATAAAGCATTTTTAGAAAAAAAAAATTAATCATTGTTGCACTTTTTAATGTAAGTTTATTTTTCTTTATTTTCTTAACTTATTAAACATTTATTTTGAACATAATGTAAAGAAATTATGTGACAAGCACATGTAATGTGGGCAGTGCAATCTGTAGGTGGGGCTTTTTGTGGGTGTAGCTTGAGTGTGGGTGGGGACACAAGAGTCCACATGATCTCCTATTGCCCATGAGCCTCATGAGTTGCCAGTCCACCCCTAAAGGAGATTATCCATTCTCATTTTATATACCATTTTCCTGCCAGATTCTTTTATCTTGCAGATAATTTACTAGTATTTCACTTATTTACAATTAGAATCTAAGGTACAGAGTGTATATTTTATCTTCTAAGCCATTTTTTGACTATGTATTTTGCTACTATTTACTTGCATGTCATTCTGTTTCTTATATCTCCAAACATTGTATCCAGTTCTGCTGGTTATAATATCAATTTATTATACTTGATATTAGAGAGGAGTGCGGGGAGCGCAGCCCAGGCCAGCAGAGATGAGCGCAGGAGAGCTGCACAGTGGGGATTTTATTGCGCCAAGTGGAACGTCCCCTTCTTTCTTCCTACATATGCACCTTGGGAGCTTTTTTCAGCGATAAAATGGACCGAAGGGAGCAGACTAAGATAAATTGTCCGGAAGGTGCGGACGGAGGGAAGTGGACCCACTGCCCCATACATTGGACCCTTGGAAGGTGGCAGCTCCTACAGAATGAGAGTGTGTGCCGATCCCAGTGGTGGGAAAACCACATAAGCCTGAACGACCCCCCAGTCGTACGATTGACGGGGTCCAACAGATTCGGTAAGAGTCCCCCTGTTTATTTTGATGTTGCTGTTTAGAATTTATTTGGACACTCACTATTGAGTGTTATTTATATCTTCATTTTGGAAGAGATTGGAAACAGAGACCACGTTGTCACAGTTCAAAGACTTTAACAATGTCGTTGTTTGGACATTATCTATCAATTTTGCACAACTATGAACTTTTGATGGAGAACTTTTTCACTTCATACTACATTAGTTTGATTATCATTTATTTGATATTCTAATTTGAGCGCTACACCTCCACTCTTGTATTATACTTGATATTACATTGGAGCGTTTACAACATTTATAATTATGTGACATATTATTAACTATTCTTATTAATTCGGCAAAGATTAATTTTTGCATAACCTATATAGGGTATGGTTTGTTATACTGTACACCAGGGATATGCAATTAGCGGACCTCCAGATGTTGCAGAACTACAAGCCCCATGAGGCATAGCAAGACTGACAACCACAAGCATGACACACAGAGAGCAGAGGCATGATGGACCCTGCTGTACACAAATAACTGGAATAACTCATTTTACTATTACTTGTGGTACATCAATCAAGCCTTTTACGATGATTTAGCATTTTTATTCTTTATTTTATAACTCATTTTCTATTTAATTTTTATGGCTGCCTGTGTAAACTGATTAATAGTTCCACATTGAGTAGTTTATATTTATCATATAAATATATACATTTTTGAAATATATTTTATCTATATTATTTATTAAGATTCATTTATTTGACCTCCAAAATGCAATGGATTTATCCTTTGACTTTCTGTCATGTGCAGTAAAAGCATATTGGGTTTATTAGACTTGTGGCACTTTCATCCTTTTCATTATTCTTCAGACTACTCAATGGGTAGTGTAGTCTAAAGAACAGAGTAGTTGGTAGACTTTTTCTTCCTTCCTTTTTTTTTCCTAAAAAAAAAAGTCTAGTTCTGTACCTTATTATGTACTGTTATTATGTTGTTATGTTCTGTACCTTATGTACACTTATTGCTAAGACTTATTCATTATTGAAAAGGAAAATTCCCTTGCAAAGTTAAACACACTTTACTCCTTTAGTATGTCTGCACTTTGTAAACACATTTCAAACCCCATGTACAGTAGTCACCAATGCTTACACAGCTGATAGTTAAACAGGGCTGATTGGTTTAGGCAACCTAAGATCTTACAGGTTACCTTTAAAGCTGAACTACAGGAAAACTGAAAGTCCTCCTAAAAGCAGAACTCCGGGGAAAAACTTTTTTCCATGTCCTTGTTGCTGATCTCCTATCTTCACCAACTATGCCATCCATCTTTTGCTGAGCTCTGTAGTTCCTCAGCAATAGCCTGCTGAACTTTCTGAAAAAACATTATTGCCCAGTGATTTCCTGTTTATAAGACCGCTGGCTGATATTTCTCCTGTACCCCCAGCCAGCGGTCTTATAGCTGTCCACTTGTAGTTCTCTAGAATTGAGCAGGGACTCTCATTTCTGCCTGCTCGGCTGTAGTGGGCTGAGGGGGTCTCACAGCCCCCGGTCTGTGCCTCCTATAGAGGTGGTTTCCTCCTCCCCGCCAGCACCGCCCCCACCCACCATCTCTCAATGAGAGAGCCGAGATCTCGGCTATGACAGGTATTCCTATTATGCCTGGAATGTTTGCTATGTGAAAACGCCGCTCACTGTAACTTCACTGCTCCTTCCAGACCCGCATTGGAACAGTGCACAATGGGCTGTCTATCTCAATGTGGGTCTGGGAGCAGGGAAGTTACAGCGAGTGGTGTTTTCACATAGCAGGCATACCAGGAATAACTGTCATAGCAGAGATCTCCGCATTCTCATAGATGAGAGATAGCGGGGGGGAGTGGGGGCGGTTGATCTGTCATTGATGCCCACTCTGCACTGGTAGACACTGGTGAGACCACATTGATAAGCAGCACTGGTGAGACCGCACGGATGGGCACTGATAAGCGGCACAGGTGAGACTGCACTGATGGGCACTGATAAGCGGTACTGGTGAGACCGCACTGATAAGTGGCATTGGTGAGACCGCACTGATGGGCACTGATAAGCGGCACTTGTGTGACCGCACTGATAAGCAACACTAGTGAGACCGCACTGATGGGCACTGATAAGCGGCACTGATGGGCACTGGTGAGACCACACTGATGGGCACTGATAAGCTGCACTGGTGAGACAGCACTGATAAGCGGCACTGGTGAGACCGCACTGATGGGCACTGATAAGCTGCACTGGTGGGCACAGATGAGAATGTACTTATGGGCACTGATAAACAGCACTGAGGCGGCACTGATAAACTGCTCTAATGGGCACGAAGGCTGCACTTATGGGCACTGATAAACTGCCCTGAGGTGGCACTGATGAGGCTGCACTAATGGGCACAAAGGCTACACTTATGGGCACTGATATGCTGCACTGATGGGCACTGATAAGGCTACAATGATAAGCTACTCTGATAGGCTGCACTGATAAGCTGCTCTGATAGGTTGCACTGATAAGCAGTGGACACCATCCACTACTTTACTGACACTGTACACTGCCAAATATCTGTAGGAGGGGTTTCCATCATCCCTGCAGTTTGCAGTCATTTTTATGTCTTATTTTCAGTGTTATGTGTATTATATATGATGTTACATATCACAGAGGCCGGTATTGTGGTAATATTGAAGTTTATTGATATTTCCATACATTAGAGGGTTCCACCATTATTGTGTTATTGATTAGTAAGTTAGCGCTGCACTTTTTTGTTTTTTTCTCATGCGGACATTTACTTGTGTCACATGCTAATGTAAAGCATCATGGCCCAGCTCTTTCTGTGGTGCGGCTGGGGATGTTCTCATACACCATACAAGCACTGATTGCTGTTAGAAAGATCTCAATTATAGCAGAGTACAGTGTGTATAATATATCATAATGGGATGTGTGTACAGTTCAGTAATGATTACAGAAAGCATGTAAGGACAATATGTTTATCTCCTGTTGTGTCTGGAGGGAAGAGAACACATGCTTTGCATTTATAAGGCTGTAACCTATCTATCCTACTGTGTGATACTGAGTAGGCCTGGTTGCAGAATGAGGGGTGTGATTTATGCAGTGGCGTCTCCAGCTTTCATATTTAGGGGGGGCACATGGGGGGACAGGGACAAAAGTAGGGGGGGCAACTATAAAATGCAAATATATATATATATATATATATATATATATATATTCTGGGGCCCTTTACTATGACCCCACAATGGGACCCTTTCACATGTTTTAATACTCCCTTCCACTAGTGCAGTATTAAACCCCCTCACCCCATAAGCACATTTATTTTATTTTAAGAAAATACTGATGTAAATACAGAAAATGCATCTGTGTCACTGCCCCCACCCTTCACCCCATGTATTATATATACACTGACCCCCCCCCCCCATTCACCCCATGTATTATATATACACTGACCCCCCATCACCCCATGTATTACATATTGCCCCCCATGTATTATATACACACTGACCCCATATATTATATATACACTAACTCCATATATTATATACACACTATTCCCATATATTATGTACACACTATTCCCATATAAGATATACACACTAACCCCATATACGATATACACACGCTGACTCCAGATATATATCAACCCCCCCCCCCCCTCTGTGTATTGTCTATACACATATCCCCACAATGTATTATACATACACTGACCCCCCCCCCATGTATATACACTGCCACTCCCCGTGTCACCCCGAGTATAAATCCTACCTAATCCAATTTCTGATCACTGCTGAGCCTGCTTGTCTCTCCAGCATGCCCAGCTCTGGCAGGGAAGTACACAGCTACCACTCACCCGGGCTTGTCCCCCACATGCAGACGGCGGAGTGTGGTGGAAGCCCGCCCAGGCCCAGTGATAAGATCTGGACTGTGGACAGCGAGGCGGAAGCAAGCTGTGATCTCCTATCCCCGTGCCAACAACATGAGTGCAGCTAATTGCAGAGAGTCTCCATCGCTGAGATCGGACAGCTGGGGAAGCTCCGGCAGCACTCCCACTGTCCCATCCATG
This sequence comes from Glandirana rugosa, assembly GCA_018402905.1. Classification (NCBI taxonomy): domain Eukaryota; kingdom Metazoa; phylum Chordata; class Amphibia; order Anura; family Ranidae; genus Glandirana; species Glandirana rugosa. Next base: position 51,358 of record BLSH010121674.1, on the reverse strand, counting down.
CTGCCTCCTGTGCTCCTAGGGTACCCGCTTCTTCCCCGCAGCTGTCATCTGTCATTGCAAGGCACCGCTTCCCCAATCCATACCTGTCCTCATCCCCAGGCTGGGCTATCCTCCCCGCTACCCGACAGTGGCATACTCGGGACTCCCAGGTGTGTGTGGAGTCCCGAGTCGTTAATCGGGATGGCAGGAGTTGGGACAGTGGGGGCCAGGACTTCTGCCGCTGTGCCCCTCTAGATATTAAAATGCAGTGAGCACTGAGCAGAGGGAGTGGGGAGAAATCCCTCGAAGGAGATGACAAGTGACGCTCTCCCCTCTCAGGAGAGTGTGTGTATTTCAGCCGGTGGTCCAAGCAAGATGCGGGGCACACAAATAATTAAAAAGGCATTTTGATTGGGGGGGCACAGCATAATTTCTGGGGGGTCATGGTCCCCTCTGGTCCCCCCTTAGTGAGGCCCCTGGATTTATGTTGAAGTGGGCTTGTTCACATTTACATGTACAGGCTTAGTGTACCTCCCACATTCATTGCAATATGCAATGCATGATGGGAAATGTAGTTTGAGGATCATGTAAAGCAGAACATGTGCACTGCCAAAAAATGTATTCATTTTCATTTTTTTTTTTTTTCGTTTTTCGGGTCATTCCTTATGATCGCAATTCGTAAATTTGTACATTCATAGATTCATGCATTCATAATTTTGTAAATTTGAAAATTCCGAAAATTCCAAAATCCGAAAATAAGAAAGAAAATCCTAAAATTTGAAAATAATATCCAACTAATTAATAATAACTAACTATTAAATTATAGGTATTGTAATTTCCTTTCAAATGTGGCTGTTAGTGAAGGTAACGAACACAAATTTATCCAAAGTTACGAATTGTCTGAAATAATGAATGCCACATCTAAACAAATGGAATGGAAGGAATTAATAATAAATAATCATAATAATTTGCTATGTTCCATTTGTTTAGATATTGCATTCATTATTTCGGATAATTCTGAACTTTGGATAAATTTGTATTCATTACGTTCACTAACAGCCAAATTTGAAAGGAAATTCCAGTACCTATAATTTAATAGTTAGTAATAGTTAAGTTATTATTAGTTAGTTTTTCGGATTTTCATTCTTATTTACAGATTTTCGTTCTTTTGAATTTTCGCTCTTATTTTCGGATTTACGAATATTCAAATTTATGAAATTATGAAATGGGTTTTTGTTAATTCGGATATGTCCAAATTAACAAATTTGTTGAAATTAGTTAAAAACGAATTCAGAACTAAACAAATTGCACATGTCTAGTGTAAAGAGAGAGAAGAAGATATGATGCAAATCGCTGTTCTAACAGAGCCTCCCTGGCAGAATACATGATTAGAGTTGAGCAAACCCGGACTGTAAAGTTCGGGTCCGTACCGAACTTTGGGGTGTCCGGGACCCGGCCTCGAACCCGGACTTTTCAAAAAAAGTCTGGGTTCGGGTCTGGGGTTCTGTTCATTTTAATGAAAGTTCTGAAAATTGCTGTAAAAAAAGTCCAGGAAGGTCCTAGAGGTCTGCAAAAGGAAGGAAAATGGGGGTAAGGGTGGGACAAGTGCCCTACAAAGAAATAGTACATAAGACGGTCCCTCCGAGACAATCTTGTCGCTAAACGTAGTATAGAAGAAGAGAGAGAAATGTGATCTGTACACGTTAAACAAATCAAGACTTAAGCAAAAATTGATTAAAGTTGTTTAAACAATTAAACCTGTATAGGCTTAATTGTTTTTGGGTAAAGTATTAAAGTATTTAAACTTATAAGCATTTAGGCTTTTATTCTCGCTTTTAAGTTTTCTTGCTTTTAGACATTTATTCTTACTTTTAGGCTTTTTGATTGATTATTATTGAATTGATAATGATTGATAATTTAATATCCATGACCTTA
>BLSH010121674.1:27381-48824 GCA_018402905.1 Glandirana rugosa | reverse complement strand
AGTTATTAGCGGCTATATTTAAAGTGACACACAGACTTTACAGATGTGTGCAGAACAGATGTTCAGTTATTCCCGGTTATATTTAAAGTGACACACACAGTTTCCAGATGTTTGCAGAACAGTGATATGGGTTCTCTCGGCTTATTTATACTTTTTGGACACAGTTTGAAGATGATTTTAGAACAGTTATATGGCCTCTACCGTTAATTAATACTTTTCAGACCCAGTTTGAACATGATCCACATTCACCTCCATTTTTGCTTTTTTTATGTTTTTATTTTTTAAAAAATATTTAAAGTTATTTCCCTGTCCCCATTTCTTTGTAGGTCACTTGTCCCACCCTTACCCCCATTTCCTTCCTTTTGCAGACCTCTAGGACTTTCCAGGACTATTTTACAGCCATTTTTGTGCCTAAAAGTCCGTGTCCCCATTGATTTCAATGGGGTTCGGGGTCCGGGACAAAGTTCGGGTTCTATCCAGGCCCGAACCCGGACTTTGTCCTGAAGTTCGGCCGAACCAGCAGAACCCGGACTTCTAGAAGTTCGCTCAACTCTATACATGATGCATTTTTTGAACTGCAGAGCTCACTTCCTGAAAATTAAATTTGTATTTTCTCTTCAATCGTAAGTAATTTCACAAATGTAATAACTGTTTAGTGTTTAGTGTAGGGGTGTACTGGATTTTTTGCCGATCCTGGAGTTCTGCTTTAACAGTGGGGCTCTGACAATAACTACTTGTTTATGTCCAGGGGTTCCGATATAGCAGCCTTACCCGATCCTCCATTTTTACAGACTCCAGGCTCCTCTCGGTTACTGGCCCCTGCAGCACCTTCTTCCCTATGCTTCAGTGGTTTAACCCCTTTGCCGCCAGGTCCGTATTTCGTACGGACCTAATAGCGGGGGGTATTACACACAATCCAGCAGCCACCGGGATTGCATGTGTAACTGATGGGCAGCCTCCTGCCTGTTAGGTTAGAGCGGTCGGGTGGCACCGCTGCCGCCCGATCAATCTCACAGACCTCCAGGAATGGCTCCCCCCCTCCCCATGCTTCCACCATGCTTACCATCAGCGGACCCGAGATGTCCATAGCGGGCGGCGGCGTGTAGAGGGGAAGGAGGAAAGCGGAGAGACGTTGGCTCTCCTCCCCTTCTTGCAGTGACCCGGCTGTGACGTCACTTCCAGGTCACATTCTTGGTGTCCCCGACTCGCTTTGCCGGGAACAGATGTTTTGCAATGCAATCTGCATTACAAAACATTCAGTGGAGTACAGGGGAAACATGCAGGGTCTTTTAGTCACCAAAAATCTTCACATTTTTATCCCCTATGTGATAAAAAAAAAAAAGTAAAAAAAAAATTTTTTTTTTTTTTTGCAAAAAATAATGTTACACCCAAACACATAAAATCCCCCTGGCAAATAAATATTAAGACCCCCCGCCCCCCATATACACATGCAGGAATGTAAATGCATGCGTCAGGGCGCCTAAGCGTGAAAACGTTGATTGCAATACACATGTTATATATCTCCGCGTACGCCAGAGTGAGAGCAATAATTCTAGCACAAGATCTTCTCTGTAACACTAAATTGAAACCTATAGGGGGCTTCTGAAGCGTCACCCATAGAAAATATAGAGTACTGAAGTTTGACGCCATTTCCCGGGGCGCACAAAAATGTAAGGTTTGGCATGTTGGGTATCTATTTACTCGGCATAACCTTGTCTTTTATATTTTACAAAAAATGTGGTATTTTATCATGTTTATTTGCCCTACAATTCATGTTAATGTGTTTTTACTGAAATTTTGCATTCCCTAGACCGTTGAGGTAATATCATGTGACATAAAAAAATTGAAACTACCAAAATATATCATGTTTGGGGGTTTTGTATAATCTTCAGGCCTAAAATTATTTTTTTTTATCATGTGTGCCAAAAACAGCTCTGGCAGCATAAGGGTTAAGAAACCATAGCCCTGCACTGGACGAGAGGATATATATTATAGTGGGGCAGTCCACCGTCAGAGCATAGGGGAGCACTGTTTGCTAGGGGAGTGGAGGTTTGGGTAAGTAAGAGTGCTTTTCCTTGGAAAGAAGTGAGCAGGTCACCCTTGAAATGAGGTCGTCCTTTGTGGCCATTATCTATGAGATGTTAATCTTAGCAACCTGACTACTATAATGCAGGCAAACACAAAGGGAAGGTAATGTCAGGAACCTGGGTGTCATTGAACCAGGATCTTTCAGGTCCCACAGCTGCAGCCTTACCTGTTGTGCCACAGGGGAGCTCCAGATTTCTCCCATTGTTCTTCCAGTCTGATGCACTGCCTTGGACTCACTTGCCCCACCTGCTGCCAGTTGCAGACAATGTACAAATCAGCAACCCATAAAAAGCAGCACTTCCTGTTACTCATTGCCCGTTTGATGGCTTGCTCCCTGGGTGTTTGATAGCTCTGTATTGCTGATTCCTGTGTATTGAACTTCTGCCTGAATACTTGACTACTCTCCAGCCTGCTGATTCGGTACTTCATTGCCAGCTTGTGTATGACCTCTGCCTGCTTGACCACTCTCTGGATATCGATTTTGTACTGCTTTGTCTCATCTGATCGACTACGTTTTCACCTGAATCCTCAGCGCACAAGTTCCACTTTGGACACTACCTTCCACAGGTACCTTACATTACAAACCGGCCATAATGACAATGGACCCTGCTGAGATTGTTCAGGTGATTTTGCGTCAAGGACAGTTGATTGGAACTCATGAACAGCACCTTGCCTCTCTGGACGCTAAGCTAGATGCATTTTGTGCTATGCTTAAGTCTTGTTTGCTTGGTTCCCCTGCACCTGTCCAGGCTCCAGCTCCCACACTTGCTCCAATTCAGCCCACCTCTTCTGTGCCACCCAAACTTCCCTTCCCTGAAAAATTTGGTGGTGATATGGAGGACTGCAGAGGTTTTTTAAATGTTTGCCATTTGCATTTCCGCAACAACCCTGGGACTTTTAGCACTTCTTCAAACAAAGGGACTTTTGTCATTTCTTTATTAAAGAGGAAAGCCCTGTCATGGGTCTCTCCTTACCTGGAACGCGATGATCCTGTGCTGCAAGATGCTGATAAATACTGTATTTGGCAAACCAGATAGAGCTTCTGCAGCTGAGTGTGCACTTTTGGACATACAGCAAGTACCAGGACCATGGCACAGTATGCTATGAGTTCCGTACCCTGGCTGCTGAGACTGCGGGGCTCAGGGGGCATTGCATGCATCTTTCCGTAAAGGTCTTCCAGATCGCATTAAGGATGAATTGGTCTAAAAAGATTCCCCAGAAGACCTTGAAAAATTCATAGAGCTGTGTATCCAACTAGATGTCCTGTATCATGAAAGGTGACAGGAGAGACTTAGAACTCACAAGCGTCCTAGGCCAGTTTACCATCTGGCCCCTAACTTCCAAGCACCACCTCAGCCAGAACCTGAAACTTCAGTCCAAGACACCTGTAGAAACCATGGAAGTCAGCCGTCTCCACCTAACAGAGTCAGAGAAACAAAGAAGGGGTGCTCTGGGCCTATGCTTGTACTGTGGACTTAAAGGACATTTGTTATTTGCATGCCATACCCATCCAGTAAAAGGCAGGGTCTAACCCGTGTTGGAGGAGCTGGGTTATACCTTACAAGTATTTCCTCCAAGATTACCGTACCCACCATCTTCCATTTAGCCTCTAAAATTGTCTCCTGTAAGGCTTTTGTGGATTCTGGGGCCACTGGCATATTCCTGAATTACAATTTCAATAAAGAGAATAACATACATTTTGTTCCCAAGTCGAGAACCCTGAGCATCACCACCATGAATGGACAGCCGTTGGGAGATGGCCTTGTAAAGTTGGAAACCACAACAATCACCCTTCAGGCAGGCACCCTCCACCAAGAGGAAGTTGTCCTGTCTCTTATTTACTCTCCACCACTGCCTGTTATCCTTGCTTACCCATGGTTACAACAACACATACATCATCAGTGCTGTTGGTTTCCAAATGGATCCACAAAAAGCTTCTGCTGTCTTGAAATGGCCTCAGCCAACCACCTTAAGAGGGCTCCAAAGCTCTCTAGGATTCGCAAACTACTACAGGCGCTTCATCAAAGGTTTTGCCTCCACTGCTGCTGCCCTTACTGCTATGACCAGGAAAAGGTACAAATTGCAAAGTGTGGTTCCTCGAAGCAAACGCAGTTTTCCAGTAGCTAAAAGACATGTTCAGCAAGGCTCCAATTCTTCTGCATCCGAACCCTGATCTCCAGTACATTGTTGAGGTTGATGCCTCTGAAGTAGGAGCAGGAATCCATCCAGTGGTGTTTTTCTCTAGAAAGTTTTCACCAACAGAAATTAATTATGACATTGGGAATCGTGAACTACTGGCCATAAAATTGGCATTATCTGAATGGCGTCATCTTTTGGAGGGGGCTCCTAAACCCTTCCCTATCCTGACTGACCATAAAAACCTGCTGTATCTTCAGACTGCTAAACTGTCGAATTCACGTCAAGCCCAATGGGCTCTGTTTTTCTCCCATTTTAACTTTGTTCTTTCTTATATCCCTGGGCATAAGAACAAAAAGGCAGATGCCCTTTCCCGACAATTCACTACTTCCGAAGAAGATCGACCTACAGAGCAGTATATAATCCCACCTCATAAAATTGTTGCACAGATCTCTACGGCTCTTGCCCAACAGTTACAAGAAACTCAGAATTGTGCTCCACGTGGCTTAAAAGGTACCACCAGGTCGCCTGTTCGTAGCCCCTAGCCTCAGAAAAACTGTACTGCTTTCAGCCCACGATGGTGTGTTATCCGGTCATCCTGGTGTCACCATCACTCTTAAGACCTTGCAACAACAAGTCTGGTGGCCTCACATGAAGAAGGATGTTATGGACTATGTGGCTGCCTGCTACATTGCCCACTGGGCTGTTACAACCACTTCCTGCACCCCGCCAGCCTTGGACTCATTTGACTATGGATTTCATTACAGACTTATCCAAATCTGATGGCGTGGCTGCTATATGAGTCATAGTGGATCGCTTCTCCAAAATGTCTCACTTTGTACCGCTCCCTGGATTACCTACAGCAGAAGCCCTGTCTACCCTCTTCCTTTCCCAAATTGTAAGACACCACGGCATACCTACCAATATCATCTCAAACCACGGATCCCAGTTTGTTTCCCGATTCCGGAGAGCATTTTACAAGAAACTAAGAGTAACGCTCTCACTCTCTTCCTCACTTCACCCGCAAACAGACAGTCAAACCGAGAGCATGAACCAGACCCTAGAAACCTATCTTCGAAATTACATCAACTCATCACACTCCAATTGGTCTGAGTATTTCCTTTGGCTGAATTCGCCATTAACTCCCATTGGCACAGTGCCCTTCATACCACGCCATACTAGGCAGCCCTAGGCTATCACCCTCAGACTCTTCCCCTACTTCAACCTTCTTCCAGTGTACCTGCAGTGGATCAGCGGGTGAAAAATATTCTGATACACTGGAAAAGAATTCCCCTATTGCTAAGGAAGGCAGCAGGCAAATATGCACTCTTTTCCAACAGACGAAGATGCCATAGACCTCCATATGTGGTGGGGGATAGAGTTTGGCTGTCTACCAAATATATGAGACTGAAACAACCCTCTACCAAATTGGGTCCTCAATTCATCTGGCCCTACAGAATAATTGCTCGAGCTAGGCCAGTCTCCTATCGGTTGAAATAGCCCTCCTCTCTCCGAATGCATCCCATGTTCCAAGTTTCTCTCCTCAAAAAGCCAATTTTCAATCGCTACTCCAGAACTCAACTGCTCCCTCCTCCTGTTCTTGTTGATAGACAGCATGAATTTGAAGTCTCTAAAAATCTGGACTCTAGAAAGCGGGGCCGTGGCCTACAGTATCTGTTCCATTGGAAGGGATACCCAGTCACAGACCGTTCCTGGGTTCCAGCTAAAGATTTGCATGCCCCCGCTCTTATTCAAGACATCTATGCTTCCTTTCATGCTAAGCCCCGCTAGGCCCCCGGGGGGGTCCACTGGGGAGGGGGCCCTGTCAGGTACCTGGGTGTCATTGAACTGGGATCTTCCAGGTCCCACAGCTGCAGCCTTACCTGTTGTGCCACAGGGGAGCTCTAGAGTTCTCACAACGTTCTCCCAGCCTGATGCACTACCTTGGACTCACTAGCCCCACCTGCTTCCAGCTGCAGACAATGTACAATCAGCAACCCATAAAAAGCAGCACTTCCTATTACTCAATGCTTGTTTGTTGGACTTGCTCCCTGGGTGTTTGATAGCTCTGTATTGCTGATTCCTGTGTATTGAACTTCTGCCTGAATACTTGACTACTCTCCAGCCTGCTGATTTGGGACTTCATCGCCAGCTCGTGTATGACCTCTGCCTGCTTGACCACTCTCTGGATATCGATTTTGTACTGCTTTGCCTGATCTGTTGCCGACCTGATCTGATCGACTACGTTTTCACCTGAATCCTAAGCGCACAAGTTCCACTTAGGACTCTACCTACCACAGAAACCTTAAAGCTAAGTGGCCAAGAAAATTTGGAATCTATCCAGATATTCTAGTGCACAGGTGTCAAACACTAGGGCCGTGGGTTGAATTTGGCTCTCCAGGCCATTTCATGTGGCCCTCGCACCTTTCCTGCAGCTGCGGAGCCCCCCTCAGCTCTCCCTTCACTTTGTCTAAGCAGTCGGCAGCAGAGAGGGGGACAGAACTCTTCTGCCAGATCCTGCCCTTCTCTGTGCAGCCTTGGAAAGGCTTGTCTCTACACCCCCACCTTATCCCAGCAACAGTAAAGGGAAAGAAATAACTCTTTATACAATGGGAGGGTCCCCAGAAAGTTTGTGGCAGCAAAGTTTTAATAAAAGGTATAATTAAAGTAACATACCAATTTATTTGTTTCAAAATGTATTTTGCGTTTCCATAGATATGTACACAATAAAAACATGAGCTCTGGTTGTGCAAACAAGGGACCTATGTATCATTATACAATGTTACAGTGTTACCATATGAAGGATCGCATACAATACAGCCATAGCTGCATCGATTCCCCAACATGTTTCGACCTTTAAAAGGTTTGTAGGTCTTCCTCAGGGGAAGTGTCCTTTTCTACAGGAATATCAAAGAAGAAAAGACTTAAGTATTAGCTCAAAAGTCAAACAAATATCATATTTATACACATGTAAGACTTACATTTACCACTGAGCATTGACTTTGAGGCACCAGTCCCAAAAACCAGAGCATGGTTAAAAACAGACCAACAGTAAATTGCTCATCATGGGCTGTCCCCGCTCCCGTAGCTCAATACCCAGCCTCAGGCCAGAGGCTTGCAGGGGGTCACACGTGATTCCCTCTATGGAGGGATGCAGCAAGCTGCACCATAGATTTTGTGTTATATTAGATTAATAAAGTTAATTACGATATATAAAGTTTATTTCTAAGGGGTGGTTAGAGCATGGGTCTCCCGCTAAAGGTTAAAATGCAAATATTTGTAAGGAGTAATATTGATAATCTTATAAATAACTAAGTATGGTGTTGGTGTAAATGTCTCCCTGTATACCCAAAATCTTTTGTCCCCCCTGTATGTAAGTATGCAACTTCTAATATTAATTCTATCTTATGCAATAAGGGTCAAGGGAATCCTTGGGCAGTAAAAAAATATCAATTAAGTGAATTGAGTGGTGAAAATATCTGGAGTATATGAACCAATTGGGGCAAGTGAAGTGTGGGGGAAAGGTGGGGATGATGGGATGAAGTGAACAGCTGATAGTGGTGAAAACTGTCTGAACAAAACACAGTGCAAAATGGTAATGAAAGCAAACAATGTGACCATGAACCAGAAAGTGAGAGGTTGGAGAGAAGTGAGAAATGTGATGTGTTAAGGAGAATAAGAGGGGATGAGTGGGGGATATGGGAAGTGTGAGCGTGATGTGAATTTTAATGGCATATTTACCTATATATCAAGGGAAGCACTCCAAAAAAATGCAATGAAAATCAAGCGCCTTTTTGAGATTAAAGAGCGAGAAAAAGGCCAATTCACAGTGTGCATAGACAATGATGTGTAGAACTGGAGGTGAATGTGCGGTCTCATACTTACAAGTGAACGATGTTAGTGTCTCATATAGGGATTTCCTCAGAGAGGAAGGCATGAGATGCTGTAAGCAACAAGAGAAACAGATCTCAAAACCATGACAATAAGCCATATGAATTAGCTATATTACAGGACTAGTGCTGGTGAGCAGGGTTTGGCAATAAAGCAATATAGGATTTAATACTTACAAGTCAGCGATGTTAAGGCAGCGTATGGAGATTTCAAAAGGGGGATGCCTCTGCTGTGTAAGCCCTGGTTTCCTTCATATGGTGTGAAGTTATATCTGCCTACCTTAATGCTACATGAGGTGCAGATGTGCCTAAGTGGGGCCCCATAGAGGCCAGCTGGCCACAATTGCGGCCCTCGTGTGATTCCTTCGGCATCCCGGAAGTTTGCCCTGGTTGCCGCCATCATCCCCATCACAAACAGTGATGCGATGCATGCGCGTGATACACTCACATGGTGATGATCCAGGAACGCCGCCAGCCTGGTTGTGCAAACATTGTCGCGGACACCCGGGAGCAGAAAAGGGAGAGCGGTGAGGCTTCAACCTCCCCTTGCCAGGCCAGGATGCTAATGGAACCAAGATGTGGGAATGCAGCCAAAGGGGGCGCCGGAAAGCCCAGGAGTCAGATCTGCTGATTGAAATGTCATTATCTCAGATTGACAAAATAACAAAATTACAAAAGAAATGGTGAAATACAAAAAGCATTACATTTATTTTGACATTAATATATACAGTTGTGCTCATAAGTTTACATACCCTGGCAGAATTTATGATGTCTTGGCCATTTTTCAGAGAATATGAATGATAAACACAAAAACCCTTTCTTTCACTCATGGTTAGTGTTTGGCTGAAGCCATTTATTATCAACTGTGTTTACTCTTTTTAAATCATAATGACAACAGAAACTACCCAAATGACCCTGATCAAAAGTTTACATACCCTGGTGATTTTGGCATGATGACATGCACACAAGTTGACACAAAGGGGTTTGAATGCCTATTAAAGGTAACCATCCTCACCTGTGAACTGTTTGTTTGTAATTAGTGTGTGTGTATATAAAAGGTCAGTGCATTTCTGCACTCCTGACAGGCCCTTCCATCTTTCACCCAGTGCTGCACTGACGTTTCTGGATTCTGAGTCATGGGGAAAGCAAAAGAATTGTCAAATGATCTGCGGGAAAAGGTAGTTGAACTGTATAAGACAGGAAATGGATATAAAAAGATATCCAAGGAATTGAGAATGCCAACCAGCAGTGTTCAAACTCTAATCAAGAAGTGGAAAATGAGGGGTTCTGTTGAAACCAAACCACGGTCAGGTAGACCAACTCAACATTTCAGCCACAACCGGGCTTTTTGTCAAGAGTAGAGTTGAGCGAACCCGAACTATAAAGTTTGGGTCCGTACCGAACTTTGGGGTGACCGTGACCCGGACCCGAACATTTGAAAAAAGTTTGGGTTCGAGTTCTGGGTTCGGGTATTGATCATGCATGTTGAATAGTTGCAGGGCAGCCAATCAACAAGCGTTGCACTGGTTTGCCCTTAGAAGCCATCACAGCCATGCCTACTAATGGCATGGCTATGATTGGCCAGTGCATCATGTGACCCAGCCTCTTTATAAGCTGGAGTAACTTAGTGCTGCATGTCACATGCTCTCTGGGTAGTGTAGGGAGAGGATGCTGCCGGTGCTGTGAGGGACAGATTGAAGATAGATAGATAGGTAGAGATTACTACTACTACTGCTTTTAGGGACAGATTGCAGATCCCATCCTGCATTACAGAACGATCTGACTGCACTAGGTAGAGTCTACTGCTTAGAGGGACAGAGTATTGCTCTAAAATCATCTTCTAGTTCTATAGGGTCAGGTTCCTGCTGTTGCTGTAAGCAACAGATTATTGTTCTAAAATAATTTTGCAGCCCTCTAGCACTTTCCAGGGCTTTTTTACAGTCATTTTTGTGCCGAAAAGTTTGGGTCCCCATTGACTTCAATGCGGTTCGGGGTAGAGTTCGGGTGAAGTTCGGTACCAAACCCGGACTTTTTCCCGAAGTTCAGCCGAACCCGAACATCCAGGCGTTCGCTCAACTCTAGTCAAGAGGAATGGACAGCTTTACCATCTGAGAAGATAAAGAGCCTTATCCTTGAATACAACAAACGACTTCAAGCTGTTATTGATGTTAAAGGGGGCAATACACAGTATTAAGTTACATTTTGGTCTCGTCACTCCAAATGACTTTGTGCCAGAAGGTTTGAGGCTTGTCTCTGTGCTGTTTGGCGCATTGTAAGCAGGATACTTTGTGGCATTTGCATAGTAATGGCTTTCTTCTGGCGACTCGACCATGCAGCCCATCTTTCTTCAAGTGCCTCCTTATTGTGCATCTTGAAACAGCCATACCACATGTTTTGGCTTGAAGTCTTTTGTGGTATTTGTGGATGAGGCTTTTTATCTTCTCAGATGGTAAAGCTGCCCATTCCTCTTGACAAAAAGCCCAGTTGTGGCTGAATTTTGAGTTGGTCTACTTGACCGCGGTTTGGTTTCAACAGAACCCTTCATTTTCCACATCTTGATTAGAGTTTGAACACTGCTGATTGGCATTTGCAATACATTAGATATCTTTTTATATCCCTTTCCTGTTTTATACAGTTCAACTACCTTTTGCCACAGATCCTTTGACAATTCTTTCCCCATGACTCAGAATCCAGAAATGTCAATTCACCACTGAGTGAAAGATGCAAGGGTCTGTCAGGAGTTCAGAAACTCATTTACCTTTTATACACACACACACACACACTAATTACAAGCAAACAGATCACAGGTAATGATGGTTACCTTTAATAGCCATTCAAACCCCTTTGTGTCAACTTGTGTGCATGTCATCAGGCCAAAAATCACCAGGGTATGTAAACTTTTGGTCAGGGTCATTTGGGTAGTTTCTGTTGTCATTATATTTAAAAAGAGTAAACACAGTAGATTGATAATAAATGGCTTCAGCCAGACATTAACCATGAGTGAAAGAAAGGTTTTTGTGTTATCATTCATATTCTCTGAAAAATGGCCAAGAAATCATCAATTCTGCCAGGGTATGTAAACTTATGAGAACAACTGTACATACAGAAGCAGCAATTATATCATTTTATCAACAACATCATTATTCTTCTAAGGTGAAAGCCTGCACCCTAAAAATAAGTTTTCCCCTTAGGGGAGCTATTGTTATGACACTGGGACACTATACATCTCTAAGGCTAATGTATTTCATACAGCTTCAACTCTGCAATGAGCATGCTGATTATTAGATAACCAGGGGGATATCATATTTTTTTTAATATAATTATTGTGTTTTGCCTGAAGTGAAGCCTTTAGGGAAGGGAGCATATGAGATGGATTCATTCAATCCAGGAAAAGCAGTAGCCTGTAATTTAAAAATCCATCTTTGCTCACGCTAGAGCAAAGTTTTATTCCAGTCCCTGCCTCAATCTGGTATATGCACCCGATCTAGTGTGGTGAACTGTATGTGAGGTACTTTATATGAACGCTGTAATACCACGTCGTCCAATTGTAAGGTACCGGTTTCCAATTTCCAAGCTGTACACATGTTTGGAGATACGATTGTCAAAACTCTTGTTTAGTTTTGCCTATGTAATAAGCCCCACATTCGCAGGTCATCGTGTAAACTACCCCACGCATTTGACAATTTGAAAAATGTTTCGCCTGAAAGATTTCTCCATTAGGGAGAGAAAATATTTTGCCCTTCCTAATTGGGGGACAATATGAGCAATGGCCACAATGATATGTCCCATAGACTCGGCAGTGCTGTTTGTTAAATTCTCCTTGATATTCACTATGTACCAATTTATCCCCTATTGATGTAGCTCTCTTGCATGTGATAGATGGCGATTTACAGCTGTGATTCAATCCAGCATCAAGGAGATGTGCTCTGATGCTTCTATATGAGGTGGCCTCTACTTCCCACGTCTCTTTTGCGACATTTAGCAGCCCCCTGGGATGTCTACCATACAAGAGATCAAAGGGGGAATACCCCGTAGAAGCCTACGGAACCTCTTGTATGGCAAACATGAGGTACGGCAGCAAAAAATCCCAATTTTGCCTATCTTTATCCACCACATTTTTCAGCATACTCTTGCGGGTCTTATTAAAACTTTCCACCAGACCGTCAGTTTGGGGTGGTAAACAGAGGTACGGAGATGTGAGATTTTGTACAACTTGCACAATTCTCTGGTCACTCTGGACATGAACGGAGTACCCTGATTCGTTAAGATCTCTTTAGGGATCCCTACCCGATTAAACAGCGCAGGTATTCCGCAAGGGTAAGGCCTCAGGATAGCTGGTCGCATAGTCCAGGATCACCAGGATGTGCTGGCAGATTTTACTACTGGTCCCGCGAGATCCATGCCAATTCGCTCAAATGGCACTTCAATTATGGGAAGTGGAACAAGGGGACTATGAAAATGGGGTGACGGGGCCATCATTTGACACTCAGGGCATGATTCACAGTATTCTTTAACGTCTGCTTACAAACCAGGCCAGAAGAATCTCTGGGTTATTCTCTCCCTGGTTTTCTCCATACCCTGATTTCCCCCATTACATGCCAATGGGCCAGATCTAGCACCATCCTACGGAAGGGTTTGGGAACTATTAGCTGTTCCCACTTCGTCCTCCCCGCGTTTCACCACCTGATACAACAAATTATTTTTAAGAGCCATGTAGGGAAAAGACACCCCCCAATTAGTGTCCACAGGTTCCCCATCCATCACCTTCATGTTTTCTCTGGCTCTAAAGAGAGTGATGTCCAGTAGTTGTTCTGTACAGATGTCCTCTCTCCAAACCTCTAAGTTGGGTACTACATTCGGTTCACTCTACCCGTTAGCGTCAGAGACATTGTCTGGGTCATTAGCCCCCGCTGTGAGCCATCTTCCAGCTCCTCCAGTTCCCCAGCCAGTACAGGAAAAGGAAGAGAGTCTCTTCCCTCCTCGGTCCTGCCACCAGTCTCCTCTTCCATTTGGCAAAACAGGTCTTTAGAGGTCCCCGTGCTTCCGCAGCAGGGGGAGCTCTATCTTTCAGACTCCCTGTGCCTTCCCATAACCTCCAAAAATAGGGAAAATCCCTGCCCACTAGGGCGTCATAAAATAGTGAAGGTACCCACTGAATGAGTCACACTACCACAAGGGGTGTCGATCTCAACCACCGCCGTCTGGTAGTCATGAGTGTCCCCATGGATGCAAAAGACTCTAACAGTGATAGGGTTTAACCTTGCAGGGTTTACACAATTGCTTTTTACCAATGTTACTACACTGCCCGAGTCAAGCAGTGCAGTGACTGGTCTCCCATCAACAAAAATCACACACATTTGGTTCTCCATGTGACTTGAACATGATGTGACCTGTGCAAGAAGAGAAAGGCATCTATTCACATAAGTATAATCACCTTGCATGGGTTCATCATTCAGGGGGCAATTGGCAGCAATATGGCCCAATGCATGGCATCGGTAGCCTTCCTGGCTTCTTTGGCCTGTCTCTAGGTCTAGAGCCCCCAGTCTCTTTATCAGTCTTATCAAAATTTCTCCAAGCCCCTGAACCCTGGAACAGTCTTACCGGGTCCGCCAGGTGAACTTTCACCTCTAGATACATTGGAGTGGGGCGCAGATGGGTACAACAAGTCCTCAGCAGCAGTGTATCTCTCCACGAGGTCCATGGTTTTGGGGTCACCATGACTGACCCAATTCCTCAAGGCAGCAGGGAGCACACATAGATAGCGGTCCATGACCACGCGCTCCACAATCTGGGGACCTGGCAAGGTCTCCGGCTGTAGCCATTTCCTGGTAAGAAGAACCAGGTCAAACATCTGCGAACGGGGTGGCTTGTCGGTGCAGTAGGTTCACTGATGTACGTGTTGGGCCCGGACTGCCATGGTGACCCCCAGGCGTGCGAGTATCTCTGCCTTCAGAGTCTCGTAGTCCTGGGCCTTATCTGTTTCTAGATCAAAAAAGGCTTTTTGGGGTTCGTCGGTCAAGACTGGTGCTAGCAGTCCCGCCCACTGTTCCATCCTTCATGAAGCGTGACTCTTTCAAAAGGTCATGAGGTATGCCTCCACGTCATCCGCAGGTGTCATCTTCTGCATGTGGTAAGAGGCGTGTACCAACTTTGGTTCCATTGTCACCGAAGGTGCGGGCCCCTTTAACTCCAGCAGGGCTTCCGCAAACTGCCGGTTCGTCCCCTGTTGTGCTACGATAGCCTAGCAAGTTGTCTCCTGCTGAGCCGTCTGTTGTGCTGCGATAGCCTGGCGACTCGCCTCTCCCCTCCTGAGCTGCAGCAGCCTCTGCGACCTGGCAGTTTGTTTCCCGTTGGGCTGCATTGACTTGCAGCAAGGTCTTCAACATTTCCTCCATCTTTGAAAGTTGCCTTGCTGAACTTCACCACGTGTGTAAGATTATCTTGTGTGGATCACTTTTCAGAGGAAAATATTCAGCATGCAGTTCAGTTTCTTTAAGATCTGGTGGCTTGCCAGGTTAAACAACTCTCTATACAGTGCGAGGCTGTCCCCTACACCCACAAAACATAACCACCTTGATCTTTGGGTCCAAATTATCACTCTGAGATCCAGGATAGAGCTCCCCTCTGCTCTCTTCTTGATCATTACATGCAGGTGGAGAGGAGTTTGAGTGGACCAGAATGTCCGGGGCAGAACCAGCTCTGCCACAGTGGCTGGCAAAATCCGGGTCGGACTCTCACTAGTCGCCTCAAAGTGATCGCATGCGAGGCAACAAGTATCGCCTGTCCATTATGGTGCCTCGCATAACGTCACACCCTATACTCTTGCAGTAAACCAGTTGGATTGTCAACTGGAAAGCTCTCCATCTCTGTTATCACTCCTAGATAATTGTCCACCATATTATGCAGATGCTGCCGATGGAATGTGGAAACTGACAGCCCTGGGCACCCTGGACAAAAAAGATTGTGCAATGCATCACTTAGATGGCCGCCTTCTCCACCGCTCCTCTTCTGACTAACAGCAGCCTCAAAACTACGATTTCCACGACACTGTAACCTACCCTTCCCCTTGTAACGGTGGTCAAGGAGGGTTGCCAATCAATAGTGATCCTTCTCCTTTATGACGTGTATTCTTGGGTCCTTTCGCAGGCTTTAAAGCATGAGAGAGCCCATGCACTGCAAGTCACTGAGGATTACAGTATCTGGAACTGCCTCCACCCAGCCACGTACTACAAGGGTTCTGGGGATGGAAAATCCATCTCTTAATGATTGATGTATGTCTTCCTTTGCTTCAATGCCTCCAAAACTGCCAGAATCCTCTTCCTCCTCCCTCTCCTCTTGTGCGTTTTGTGGTGTAGGAAGAATGGTGTCTGCATAAAGTGGTCCTTGAGAGGAAAGGAAGTCCTCCTCTTCCTCCCGCTGCTCTGCCTCGAGTGCCTTGTCCATAATGCAACACAGATTCTGCTCCAGCAGGAGCACAGCAGGGATTGTGTCACTGATGCATGCATTGTCACGGCTCACCATCCTTGTGGCCCCTCAAATGGTGACAGTACAGTGCATGCATCCTTTATGAGCAGCCATTGGCATGGGGAAAAAAAGCTGAGCTGGCCTAAACATGTCGTTGTGCCATGCTTACACAGGTACTCATTGACCGCCCTCTGTTGCATATGCAGCCGCTGCAGCATTTCCAAAGTTGGGTTCCACCTGGTGGGCATGTCACAAATCAGGTGATTTACGGGCAGGTGGAATTCCCACTAAATTTCAACCCACCAAGCACTGGCTGTGTATGACCGCCTAAAATGGCTACAGACTCTTCTGGCCTGCTTTAGCAGATCTTCCAACCCTGGGTACCTATTTAAGAAACACTGCACCATCAAATTGAGGACATGTGCCAGACATGTGTCAACTTTCCCTGTGGACAGGACAGGAGGTTTGTGCCATTATCGCACACCACCATTCCTGGCTCCAGCTGGTATGGGCTGAACCACCTCTGGGCTTGCCCCTGCAGAGCTGCAAGTATATCTGCTCCAGTGTGGTTTCTGTCCCCTAGACCAGTGTTTCCCAACCCTGTCCTCAAGGCACACCAACGGGTCATGTTTTCAGGATTTCCCTCAGATGAAACAGCTGTGGTAATTACTAAGGCAGTGAAACTGATCAAATCACCTGTGCAAAATAATGGAAATCCTGAAGACATGACCTGTTGGTGTGCCTTGAGGACTGGGTTGGGAAACACTGCCCTAGACACACCAGCTGAAGCACTGCATGGCACATTTTAGCCTGACTCACTGAATAGCCCCTTGAATTCTTAGAGGGTACTTGTGGTTCATAGGACAATTCAGCAGTAGAGGGCATGTAGGAGGAGGAGGAGGAGGGGGTAGAGCTGACAAATCTCACATCACCATTAGCTGTATGGAGACGTGGCGGCACAACAAGCTGTGGCACTGAGCCCTGTCCTGCATCCTTCCGAGTTGCAAGCAGAGTTACCCAGTGTGCTGTGAACTAAATATATCATCCCTGACCATACTTGTTGGACTGGACCACGTGTCAGCAGTAACATGGACTTTGCGTCTGACTGCCTTGCCCAACGATGCCACAACATTGCCGTCCGCGTGATGGTACAGAGCTGGAATGGCCTTTTGTAAAAAGAAATAGCGACTGGGAACCTGCCATTGTTGTACAGCACATTCTGCATATTCAAGGAAGGGGGCAGAATTCACCAGGCGGAAAAGCAAAAGTTGTAGAGCCAGCAGCTTTGACAAGCTTGCATTTAGACGCTGGGCACGTGGGTGGCAGTGAATGCATTTTTTTTTTCGCTGCAGCAGATGGGACCGAGAAATTTGCTGGCTATCGTCTACAGCTGGTGGTGTGCTACTGGCAGATGTGCTGCGAGGACCTGGGACACCCTGCGCTATACCATCATCCCTGTCAGTGGAGGCTGTTGAGAGGTCATGAGGTATAGCAGAGCAGACTGAGGTGAGTAAGGAGGAGGAACAGATTGCGTCCCTTTTGTGTGGCTTTCAGCTGCTCTTGTCAATTGGCTGAGTGGTGGGAGGTTAAATGTCTTGTCAAGCATGTGGTACCCAAATGGCTGGTGTTTTGCCATGCTTGATGTGCTTGAGACAAAGTTTGCAAATAGCAACAGTGAGATCTGCTGCAGATGTGCTAAAAAAGGCCCAGACAGCTGAGCTGTGGGAAGTGGATCAGGAGTGGTCTATCCGCCACCCGAGTCGCGTCAGTGACATCATCATCATCATCTCCTCCATCCTCATTACCACTGGAGACAACTTGACAATACACTGTGGATGGAGGAACATGACTGATAATTTGTGTATCAGTGTTCTCTCCTCTCTGTAGGCTCATGTTCCTACCTTCCTCAACCTCAGAACCAACATCTGAATCAAGTAATGGCTGTGCATTGTCAAGTTGACATATAATGTGCTATTGGGTCATATCATGGACATATTACATCTTGCTAGATTTAGCTTAATAGGGTGACAGCATAAAATTATTAAATAAAAGCCAGTGCTTCCCAAACTGCCAGAGTGGACTGGTAACAATTCATTAAGCATCTTCACAAACCAATCTACCCTCTGTAGTGTCTTTACTTCTCATGAGAGGATTATCTCATAATTGCAACACTCTCCCTCTATCCACTACCATTAAAGACAGAATGTAAAATATAGTATCACAATGCTTATTGCCTTGCTGCACGTCCACACACAGGCAACAGTTTCTGACATGAACTCACCATTGGAGCCCAGACCTGGATTCCACCATCAGCTGCCTGCATCCAACAATCGCTTGTACATGGGGGATAATTAGCTCAGTGGTAGATATTCAAGTAAGTTCACGTCAGTCAGGAACTATATTTTAAGGGCTCAGTAGCCCACTTTTATTAAAAGGCACATGGAAAGTCCATAACATAAGGTTTCCCCCACAGGGGTTCTTCTCCAGCAATGTGCACAACTGAAAAATGCTAGCCCGCCTGGCTACTCTCTTTAGCAGTACCTCTGCTCTTTCCACTGGTCACCCAGACCACAGGTTCTTCAAAGCTGACAGCTTCACTCTGAAGCATGCAGCTCCATTCAAGCCTCAGTCCTCAGGCCATTTACTGTCTCTTCCAGGCAAACATGCTCTGGCTGCCTCCTGCAGCCTCTCTGACTCCTGGAGACCTCCTGCCTCTCTTGGGTGTAGCCATCTCCAAATGGGGGCCCTAAGGTAGTGCTAAACCTCCATTATAAGGGTTTTGTGCACCTGAGCACACACCCTGCTGGTCCTCCACAAAACCCTGACACTGGGTTGGAGATTCCGTCCCACCCAGGACACTATGAAATTCTAAAGTACAGAGCCCCATCCAGGTATATCAAAACCTGGAGAAAGCTGCATAAGCAGTTTTCTCCACTTCCCATCTACACTTTGTAGTCCTGCACTGAGAAAATGTGCACACCCTGTGTCCTTTAAATGACCAATTTCACAGTGACAGCATCTCATACTGTGACACATCCCCCCTCCCTTTGTTTTGACCCAGTAGGGGGTGGAACACATGAACCTGAATTATTTACTGGGGCACTTCTGTGCCAGCTGTCAGCCATGTAGGTCCAATCTTTTATCTGGGTGCGTTTCCAGGCACGCCCTAGCATTTTACAGACCTTTCCCTCATTCCGTGGAGGCGCTCATTCACTGCAGCTTGAGAGGCAGAGACATTTAAAAGGGCCTCCACTTCACTGGAGGTACCCATCATCACAGCCTGGTGCTCCCCCAGAGCACTGTCAGATGCATGTCTCCTACTCATCCCCTCTAACTCAACAACAATGAGCCTCTGCAAGTCATCATTAGCTACACTGTCACCTTGACACTTGACATTATTTAACTGTTGGGCTGTGGACAACACATATGTCATGGGACCTTATCCAGCCCTTTTGACTGAAAGGGACCAATCTTTAGAGTGGCCAACGCGTCCTCAACCACCTTCCTCTCTACGATCCCTCCTTCTGGCATAGCAGTTGTTGTGTCCACACCCTTGTCAAATACCATAGCCTTGTCTAGCATGGCTATCCTTTGTTTGGCCCAACTGTCCCAATCTATTGTGCTTCCATCATGGGAGCTCCACAGCACTGTATCACCTGCTCTAGGAGGCACCACAGGAACCTGGGACTCAACAGCAGTACATTTATCATTATACGCATCACTGTGCGATAACACCTTTTCAACCACAGCAGGCTGTAATACCTCAATTTTACTGCTCTGATGCCACTACTGGTACACACAGCTTTATATTTTCAGCTTTGACAGGCTGACTTAATCTCTTACCAACTGGGATACACATAGGGTGAGTCAACTGCTCCCACTCACTCTCACAGCATGGTGCATACCCAGTCTGTTCCACCAGAGCAATACCAGTGCTGTCCTGGACAATCTCTGCCTCCAACACATGGAGACCATCTGAGACTTTCATGGACAACCCTGTGGCTCTACTTCTGGTTGCTAAGGGAGATATCCCCTCTTTATTATTATTAGTGAACACATCACCAACATAAGCACACATTTCAACATAATCATGATTAGACATAGCAGCTCTTGTGGGCTGTCTCAGCCTTTTATCCACCACTTGGGCCAGTGGCGTATTATCCATGTATTCAGGGTGTGCGGTGGGGCCCACTGTGTCCTGTCACACTCTGCACACATGAAGTAACACAATTTCAATGTGCACACACACAGCGTCGATGGCCGCATCTGCCGATGCCGGCTCTATAGATCCAGCCGCCGGCGCCGCTGCCCTCAGCCACTCTGAGGTGCCTGAGTGATCTGCAGACTGCAGCCATGTGTGCTGCGTCAGGAGCCGGGACGTGTCTTCTGACACAGAGAAATCCTGCCCACATTCTGCCGAGACTCTGAAGAGGGGCAGCCAGGAGGACTTCATTGTAAGTGCAGAGCGGGGAGGGGCGCGGTGTATGGCAGCCAGGGAGTGAATGTCGGGGAAGGAAAGGCTGCAGTCTCCTCATGCTATTTGTAGAACTGGTGGCAGCCCACTCTGCTGGGACTTGTAGTACCCTCTGTGGGGGACTGAGATATGGCAGCCTCTTATGCTGGCACTTATGGTGCACTAGACTGTGGGGGGAACTGAGGAACCCCACAGAAGGCACTACAAGTCCCAGCATAGGAGGCTGCCATATCTCAGTCCCCCACAGAGGGCACTGCAAGTCCCAGCATAGGAGGCTGCCATATCTCAGGCCCTGTAGTCTAGGGCGGGGTTTCTCACTAGCTAGGTGGCACTGATGGGCACTGGTGACTGGCAAGGCTGCACTGATGGGCACTGGCAAGGTGACACTGGTGACTGGCAAGGCTGCACTGATGGGCACTGGCCAGGCGGCGCTGATGGGAACTGGTGACTGGCAAGGCTGCACTGATGGCTACTGGCAAGGCAGCGCTGATGGGCACAGGTAAGGCTGAGCTGCTGACCACTGATCAGGCTGCATTGATAAGCATTGTTGAGGCTGAGCTGATGGACATAGGTAAGCCTGAGCTGATGGGCACTAATCAGGCTGCATTGATGGACACTGATCAGGCTACATTGATGGGCACTAGTGAGGCTGCATTGATGGGCATTGGTGAGGCTGAGCTGATGGGCAATAATCAGGCTGCATTGATGGGCACTGATCAGGCTGCATTGACGGGCACTGATCAGGCTGCATTGATGAGGCTACATTGATGGGCACCGATCAGGCTGTTGATGGGCACTGATCAGGCTGCATCAACGAGCGCTTATCAGGCTGCATTAATGGACATTTATCAGGCTGCATTGATGGGCACAGGTAAGGCTGCACTGATGGGCACTGATCAGCCTGCATTGATGAGCACTGGTGAGGCTGCATTGGGGAGGCTGCATTGATGGGCATTGGTGAGGCTGCATTGATGGGCACTGATCAGGCTGCATTGATGGGCACTGGTGAGGCTGAGCTGATGTGCACTGGCATGTGTGTATATCTGGCATTGCAACACACATACAATAATATTGCAATCAAATAAAAACTATCACAAACACATACTGACATTACACACACTGACACCATGACACCCAAACAATAGAAATTGCATTTGCAAGACAGGGGTACTTAGGAAATTTTTTTAGACCCCTGCAAGGATTCTTTACCGTAAACGGTTGAGAAAAACTGCTTTAGGGCACAAGTCACAGCATAGTGGGCTGGTCTTACAGAAGGGGACATTTATGCTGGGAGGGGGAGATGGGGAGGATTTGTGCTGAGAGGGGGGATTTATGCTTGGAGATGGGGAGGATTTGTACTGAGAGGGGGGATTTATACTGGGAGGGAGAGA
>BLSH010121674.1:0-27279 GCA_018402905.1 Glandirana rugosa | reverse complement strand
GGGGGAGATGGGGGAAGATTTTTGATATGGGGGGTATTTATGCTGGGAGGGGGAGATGTAAAATGATTTGTGCTGAGAGGGGGGATTTAGGCAGGGAGGGATAGATGGGGAGGATTTGTGCTGAGAGGGGGGATTTATGCTGGGAGGGGGAGATCTGGGAGGATTTGTGCTGAGAGGGGGAATTTATGCTGGGAAGGGGAGATGTGGGAGAATTTGTGCTGAGAGGGGGAGTTTATGCTGGGAGGGGGAGATGGGGGAGGATTTGTGCAAGGCAAGGGTTTGTGCTGAGAGGGGGGATTTATACTGGAAGGGGTTATGAGGGTGAGGATTTGTGCTGAAAGGGGGGATTTTTGTTGGTAGGGGGGAAATCAAGGGGATCTGTGCTGAGGGGGGGGGGGGGGGGGGTAAGTGAATTTGTGAATGGAGGGGTTTTGGGAGGATTGATGTTGTAAGGGGGATATGGGAAGTGATGATTTGTGCTGAGAGGGAGGATTTGTACTAGAAGGGGGTATATGGGGTTGAGGAGTTTGCCATGTTTGTTCTGGACACTGGATGATCTTGGCCCGGCATTGGCGCACTCTATAAATTGCAAGGACGGAGCTGTGAAGAGAGAGAGCTGGGTGCAAAAGTGAGGACTGGATTGGAAACTGCTCCAGCCTGTACTAATGCAATGGAGACCAGGAATGGCAGACTCGTGAGTACCTGGTGGTCCTTCTGAGTGGAGTGGCGCACACACCTGTTTCTTTGGTAAGAGAACCCCAGGTACTCCCTATCTAACATTACCACATTCTAAACTATGTAAGTCATCTCAGACTCTATTTAACCACACCCCTTTAAGCCACGGCCAATATTTAGCGCAACTTAAACCACGCCCACTTTTTGTCACATCGCTTTGCGCACCGCAGATTTTCCTTGTGCACTGCATAGGGGGGCCCACTTTGGATCTTGCACACGGGCCCACTGATCTCATGATACGCCACTGACTCGGGCAGCTTCATAGCTGAAATGGGTAAGCCTCTGATTCATCACTGTGGGCTACTGGGAGGTTACCTTGGGCAACTCTGCAGCACCTGTTACTAGGGAACATAGCACCAGGACTATTTTGGTCACCCCTAGTTCAACTTTCCCAGTCATCTGCTGGATTATATCAGGCACACCCAAAGTCCCCATGTCCTTCTTAGTCTTTAGCCCTGCTCACAGTTGGGCTTCACCCTGCGCCTCCCCACTACTCCGAGTAGCACGCTGCAAAAAGTCTATGTCCATCTGTACTGCGGATCTGCCCACTGGACACACTTTCATTGCATTGGGACCAATCCCATAAACTGCATCAGTCTTACCAGTTCCTATAGCTGGTGTCATAGCCTTCACTTGAGTTCAATGTCTCTCATCTGTGGTGTCTCCACAGGCTGACTCCCCCTTGCAATCATAGGGAAACACTGCAGCCTTTCTGGACCCACCAACGCCCCCTGCAGGTAAAACGAGATCCCTGTTGCTAGGGGTAACAGCAGACTTACACTCTTTCTGGGCTGACCACTTCTCCTAAGCTGCCGTAACACAAACATTTGCATTTCTCTGAATTTCCAATACCTTGCCCTCCCAGTGACACCTCTCCCATCCTGGAGCATTGCTGGTGGACCATGATATGCTGGATCGCTCCTCTAAGAAAGATTTCCTCTTTAAACTTGTGGTAGTCATCCTGGTCCCAATCCATCAAATGGTAAATTGAGCGAAAATCCCTCAGGTAATAAGGGTTGCAGCAATTCTGGCCACCGGTCCCTAGACCATCTTCTCTGTGTAGCAACTTTTTCGAATTTTACAAAGAAGTCCCCATCCTCCTCTGTAGGTAGCAAGGGTTGTGTGTAGTCAGAGACCCAGCTCTCAGTCCCTCGCACTGCACCCCATTCTTTATTCTGGTTCTGCTTGAACCATTCATTCACTGTCTCATACACCACTGCACCCTCTGGCCTAGTCCTCCCAGGTGGAGACATCTTCTCAGGCCATGCTGAGCTCTCACTCGTTGATGCGGAATACCACTCTCGGGTACACTACTGGTCATGACGCTTGGCAGGCCGACTCCTCCTTTCCACATGCTCTTGCACATCTGGATTCATGTTGCCAGGGACAACATCCTTCACTTCCCCTTTAACTGGAGGTGCCAAGACCATTTTACACCAGTTCACAGCTAATTCACATTCAGATTAATTTTCTGGCGTGGCTGGGGCATGTGGTGAAATGCTTATTGTGTGGCCGCTCTTCCACACACAGCAAACAGTTTCTGAACTCACCATTGGAGCACAGACATGGATTCCAGCATCGGCTGCCTGCATCTGACAACCACTTGTAACATGGGGGATAATTAGCTCAGTGGTAGATGCATTTTCAAGTAAGTTCACATTGGTCAGGAACTATACTTTAAGGGCCTGTTAGCCCACATTTATTAAAAGGCACATGAAAAGTCCATAACATAAGGCTTCCCACACAGGGGTTCTTCTCCAGCAATATGCACAACTGAAAAATGCTAGCCCACCTGGCTACTCTCTTTAGCAGTACCTCTGCTCTTTCCACTGTCACCCAGACCACAGGTTCTACAAAGCTGACAGCTTCACTCTAATGCACACAGCTCCTCTCAAGCCTCAGTCCTCAGGCTGTTTATTGTCTCTTGCAGGCAAACATGCTCTGGTTGTCTCATGCAGCCTCTCTGACTCCTGGAAGCCTCCTGTCTCTCTTGGGTGGTGCCATCTCCAACCCCGATATTCCTAAACCTCCATTATAAGGGCTGTGTGCACCTGAGCATACACTCTGCTGGTTCTCCACAAAACCCGGACACTGGGTTTGAGGTTCTGTCCCACCCAAAACACTATGGAATCTCCAAAGTACAGAGCCCTAACCAGGTATACCAAAGCCTGGAGAAAGCTGCAAAAGCTGCAACAGTAGTTTTCTCCACTCCATATCTACCCTTTTAGGGACCAGAGACCAGCTGCGTGGAAGAAAATTGTGCCAAGGCCCAGGGGGGTGGGTGTATGCGGTTTTTCACTGGCAATTTGGCAGGGCAATGGCTGGCGTTGGCGCATCAATCATCACGGTGCAAAATTAAATAGTTCAACCCACCAAAATACAGAATCAGTGGGAGCCCTGAGCATGTCACTGCAACCATTGCCTGCCACCAGATGCAGCTACTCATTTGCCACGTCACCTGCCACCAGATGCAGCTTGTCACTTGTCACATCACAGGCCACCAGATGCAGCTTGTCACTTGCCACGTCACCTGCCACCAGATGCAGCTTGTCACTTGCCATGTCACCTGCCACCAGATGCAGCTTGTCCCTTGCCACTTTGCCTGCCACCAGATGCAGCTTGTCACGTCACCTGCCTTCAGATGCAGCTTGTCACTTGCCACGTCACCTGCCGCCTGATGCAGATTGTCACTATCCTGGCACCAGCTGAAGCTTCCCACTATTGCCTGCCACCAAAAAATACCAGATGCAGTTTGTCACTTTTTTAAATGTAAAGACAATTAATTATTTATTTGTTTTTTTTTAACAGTTACAGCAGAGAAAGACTTCTGGCAGTCTCTCCCCATCATTACAGCATCCGAGCGGGAAACTGGCACATGCGCATTGGCTGGGTCCCAGAGTCAGGGTGGGCAGTGAGAGATGGTGTAATCCCTCTGCTCACTCGCAGCTGCATATTTAATAAAGCACCCTGTGAGGTCGGAACTGCAGTGATGCTGGATGAGCAGTAAGAGATGATGTCATCTCTCTGCTTGCCCACCCACCGCACCTATGATAGAGCAGCCTTTGTGGCCTGGCTGCAGAGAGGCCGATGCAGAGAACTGGTGCCAGTCCCCACTCCTGCACAGCCAGGCACACCCAATCTTCACAGTCACACAGAGTAAGAGTACAGACCGTGGCTTTATATTTTTGTTATTTATTAGAGGGTTAATAACTTAGGGATGGGAGGTTATGGGATGCCTGCTTGACTTCAACAACTTCAGGGACAACTTCCTATATACATCTATATACATATACTTCTCCTTTTGCCTCCTGCACAAACACTTGCTGGCTCCAACTGAATCACTATTGAGATGATTTGACAGGCTCCCAGTCAGATTTAGCAACAGCCCATTACAGGCAGAAACTCACAGCCCCTTTAAGTGCAGCTCAGATAGTGAAACAGCATGTAACTTCTTCTCTATATCTACTGATCCCAGCACCACCACTTCAGGCACTGCCAACCCACCTGGCTGCAGCTGCCCCTTTTACCAGCATTCCTGGCTGTCTCTACACCAGCCCACCATACTGACTCTTCGCCGGCCCACCCGGCTGACTCTCAGAAGATCTCTCAGGGAAAGGCCTAAAGACTTAAGCACTCTGCTTTCTTCAAGGGTGACTGGCTACATGTGGCAGTCTCCCCCTTTGTTAGTCCCCACAGTGTTGCACTACTCACTCTGTCCTCTCATGCTCCCATGCTTCCAGGAAGGTTTCCTTCCCTGTGTTACAGCAGGATCCTTCTAGCATCCGAGCCCTGTCCCAAGGCAGGACACCCCCAGACTAGAGAGCACTCCTGAGGGCCACCGACAGACACCTCTCCATCTTCCACCCGACTGCCCCGGCTGGCATGGCCCATGTATTTTTTATGAGGTGAACTCAGTCCCCTGCTAGCCCACTATTGAGGATTGGCTGAGGCCTCATAAATATTCAAGGCAGCTCCTCTTAAACCCCACCCTCTAGTTCTAGAAGATTCTCCAACCATCTAGACCAAGGGAAGCACCAGAGAGCTGCCAGGATGAGTCATCCAGCCTTGACCCCAAAAAAAACCCCTACCCAATTAAGACTCACCAGCTTAAATGTGAGTCAGAATATGGTTTGCCTACACTCACTTCGAGCACACAATAGAGGGTGCTACATACACCGCTCACATTTTTGTAAATATGTTATTATATCTTTTCATGTGACAACACTAAAGAAATGACACTTTGCTACATTGTAAAGTAGAGAGTGTACAGCTTGTATAACAGTGTAAATTTGCTGTCCCTCAAAATAACTCAACACCCAGCCATTAATGTCTAAATCGCTGCCAACAAAAGTGAGTACACCCCTAAGTGAAAATGTCCAAATTGGGCCCAATTAGCCATTTTCCCTCCCCGGTGTGATGTGATTTGTTAGTGTTACAAGGTCTCAGGTGTGAATGGGGAGCAGGTGTGTTAAATTTGGTGTTATTGCTCTCAATCTCCCATACTGGTCACTGGAAGTTCAACATGGCACCTCATGCCAAAGAACTCTCTGAGGATCTGCAAAAAAAGAATTGTTGCTCTACATAAAGATGGCCTAGGCTATTAGAAGGTTGTGAAGACCCTGAAACTGAGCTGCAGCATGTTGGCCAAGACCATACAGCGGTTTAACATGACAGGTTCCACTCAGAAAAAGCCTCGCCATAGTCGACCAAAGTAGTTGAGTGCTCATGCTCAGCGTCATATCCAGAGGTTGTCTTTGGGAAATAGACCTATGAGTGCTACCAGCATTGCTGCAGAAGTTGAAGGGGTGGGGGGACAGCCTGTCAGTAATCATACCATACACCACACACTGCATTAAATTGGTCTGCATGGCTGTCATTCCAGAGGGAAGCCTCTTCTAAAGATGATGCACAAGAAAGCCCACAAACAGTTTGCTGAAGACAAGCAGAACAAGGACATGGATTACTGGAACCATGTCCAGTGATCTGATGATAAACTTATTTGGTTCACATGGTGTCAAGTGTGTGTGGTGGCAACCAGGTGAGGAGTACAAAGACAAGTGTGTCTTGCCTACAGTCAAGAAAGGTGGTGGGAGTATCATGATCTGGGGCTGCATGAGTGCTGCCAGCACTGGGGAGCTACAGTTGAGGGAACCATGAATGCCAACATGTACTGTGACATACTGAAGCAGAGCATGATCCCCTTCCTTCAGAGACTGCACCACGGGGCAGTATTCCAACATGATAATAACCCCAAACATACCTCCAAGATTATCACTGCCTTGCTAAAGAAGCTGAGGTTAAAGGTGATGGACTGGCCAAACATGTCTCCAGACCTAAACTCTTTTGAGCATCTGTGGGGCATCATCAAATGGAAGGTGGAGGAGCGCAAGGTCTCTAACATCCACCAGCTCCGTGATGTCATCATGGAGGAATGGAAGAGGACTCCAGTGGCTACCTGTGAAGCTCTGGTGAACTCCATGCCCAAGAGGGTTAAGGCAGTGCTGGAAAATAATGATGGCTAGACAAAATATTGACACTTTGGGCCCAATTTGGACATATTCACTTAGGGGTGTACTCACTTTTATTGCCAGCGGTTTAGACATTAATGGTGTGTTAAATTATTTTGAGGGGACAGCAAATTTACACTGTTATACATGCTGTACACTCACTACTTTACCTTGTAGCAAAGTGTCATTTCTTCAGTGTTTTCACATGAAAAGTTATAATAAAATATTTACAAAAATGTGACTTTTGTGAGATACTGTACATATATATATATATATATATATATATATATATATACAGTAAATACACGGAGGCTAGATTGGATTGTGAAGAGCCTTATTGAAATGTTACCACTCAGTTTGGTAAGTGCTGGCTTTTATTTTGTTGTTTTGATTGTAACACTTGGGATAGTGTATTTGCTAGCTGCATCCCAGCAACCCAGAGGAAGGGCACAAACCAGTTTATTAATTAACCACACAATTTTGCAGCTTTTAATAGAGATCTACAAAATGATTTAAAATACCACCAATGATCCACTGTTCTACAGTGCTTCAGTACTCAGTATCAGTGTCTGTAACGACGGAAAGTGCTAGCCAATTACTACTTACAAGTCTAACTTAAGTTTGATAGTTCCACGGATATTGAACTCACTCCCACTACTATAAGCATTGTTGTTCCTCACCTATTCTGCTCTTCCCTCTGCCTCCTCAGCACAAAGGTTCATCCATTACAAAGTGAAAAAAGGATTGTTGGACAGAAACATGTTTTTTTTTGTTTTGTTTTAATATCAGATGTTTCTGGATGGTTGAAACCTGATTATATCTGGCCTGAAATGCCAGCAGAGCAAGTTCACCAAGCAGGGTGTTGGTAACAAGAAGTCATAAATGGGAATTCATATCCTAACAGGATGTTCTCGCCTAGGCCTTCTAAAGTGATGTATGGGGGTAGAGGAGCACCAGATGAGACCTCCTGGGGAGGTGCGAATGAAAATGACTGATTTCCAGAGTTACAGAACATCAAAAGCCAGCTGTTACTGAAAGATGACCCGGGTTAAAATCAGTGATTTATGGACTATTTGCTGCACCTAGTGGAGATTACAGCATGCTTCCTGGAGAATGGCAAGAGAAGAAGAGGATGACCTCTTATTAATTTTCCATTGGATAGAAGGCTATATGGGTGTTTGTGTAGGTGGTGTCTGAGTGGACTTTAAAACTTATGATCAGCCTAAAAGTTCTCTCTCTTTGCTCTTGCCCCAATGAGCCCAGCTGAAAGGTACCGAACACAGAGGATGCCCTTACGTAAAGTATCATCTATGTTCTTTTGTTTTATATGTTCTATAACATTTTCACTTAGTATTTTATGTTAGCGTTTCTATTTTCATTACGATCAATGAGATCCTTGTTTATTTAAGCAGTGTGTTTATTTGTTTAGCTAGCATTGTTATTGTACCATTACCATTAACTTTATTAGAGCCCTGATAGACTAGTTAACTATAGGATTAGACAAGATAATACTTATTTATAATAAATAAGGGAAATACATAACTACCCCAAATTTATTTCATTTGGCACCCCAGAAGCAGGAGTGTGGAAAGAAATTCTGCACAGAATCCAAACCCTAATATATTTTTGTCTTGAGTTCCTATAAGCTAAGGAGTCCTCAACTCTACCAGAGACCCAGAACCAAAAGCATTTCTCTACCATGGACAAGATTCACGCTGGTTTGAGAATACTGAAGCCCTGCTTGAGTGGTCTGTGAAATACTACATCAGTAAGCAGACGCGCATATCTGGTTTGTATAGTATTTGAGAATTTTTGGCTGGTATATGTGTATGTGTTAAAGTTTTTTGTATTGTTTATGCAAATTGTTTATGCCTGTCAGCTGTTCAGTTGTGCAAACAAGAAGAGCTGATCACCCTTGGTTAACTGATGTATCCTGCAAATTTATAGGATAAACCATACATCTTTGAGGAGAAAGTGGGAGAAATATAGATTATATTTTATGTTTTTTGTATTCACGTGAAGGTGAAATAGCTTTCTGTTCCATTAGAAGTTCCATGTGGCTTAGGATCTGAGATAAGAGGGTTACAGTCAGTGGTAGTAAGGAGAAAGTAGGGCACTGATTTAATAGTGTGCTTATCCTTGTGGGACTACAAGTCCATAGTAGCTTTTGAACAGCTTTATGTGTGTGTGTGTGTGTTTCTTGTGTTTGCTACTGTATAGGCTGGTCAGACAAGCTTCAGCGTGAACTTAATTAACATATCAATAGAAGTCATTGGAATTTTCCTTAAAAAGTATGCCTCTGCTAATTTTAACACTTCAGCAGAGAATGCTTTGACCTACCAATTTAATGATTTATTAAAACAGTGTGAGGTTCAAAACGAGAATATGAAAATTAAACTGTCATCTAAGAAAGGCAAGAAAGAGAGAATGGCGAATGTGGTATTCATGCTGTTGAGAATTAAGGAGATTGCTGAACAAAAATAAATGGAAGAAACATGTAAACTATAAGAAAGTTGAAGGTTGAAATGAGCGTATTATAATACTGCTTAGGAAGGAGCTACATGAAGCTCCGACAGCCATAATGGAGTTACCCTCCAAACATGCAAAGGTGGAGCACTCTCAATGTACAGCACAGATAGAGGCTTTAGAACAACAGTTAAGGAACCCTAAGGCTCTTGTTGCTGCATGCGATATTGCTGTGGTTGGAATCAATGTTGGTGATCTGAATGAGGAGTACTTAACAAAAGTGCTGTAACTGCCCTTGAAACTGATTCAGGAGTTGAAATGGAAAATGTGCCTGATCTTTTCAAGAACAATAGGACTGTGACAGTGGAAACGTCTGATGAGTCCATTGCTAGTGACTACTCCTCAGACACGATTTTTATTGAATACAAATAAGGTGTACAATGGGTATAAACATACATCATGTAGTAAGGTACAAAAATCTGTGTTTGATCATCTTACGAATATAAAGTAAGCTTGCTTAAGCTGTTAAAGCAATAAGTAGATATCATTGCAAAAGTACATTTGACTTATCATGGTGTAAACAGATATGAACATTTCAAAAATTGGCACTTCTGATAATTTGGGGGAAGGTTAGGGGCGCAGTCCAGTACCCTCCAGACACCCCGTGTAGGATCAAACAGTGTCAAGGAGGTAGACTACTCCCCCCCACCCCACCCTGCACCCCTTATTCTTCATCATAGTTGTTTCCGGTTGCTAACTGTAATGGATCGTAAAAGTACTTTTAACCTAACAATTAATGTGAATCTATACATCCTTTAATGTATTGGTCATACTTGTGGGAGATAACCGGGAGAAGAGAGAAAGAGATGTAGAGGGGACAGGGAATGGGAATAGGGACTCCATTCTCCTCTGCCAGGGTTGTGATTGGAGAACAGCAGGAAATATGTGTCGGAAATTAGATGTCTTTTTGAGTGTAAATATGAGATCTGAGGTCTTTATGACCCCAGATCTCATATTTAAGAGGTCCTAGCATACTTTTTTCTATTACATGGAATGTTTACATTTCTTGTAATAGGAATAAAAGTGATCAATTTTTTTTTAAAGGACAGTGTAAAAATAAAAAATAAAAAGTAAAGTAAATAATAAAAAAAAAAATAAATAAATAAAAGCGCCCTGTCCCGCTGAGCTTGCGCGCAGAAGCGAACGCATAAGTCCCTCCTCATATGAAAACGGTGTTCAAACCATGGGAGGTATCATCATGATCGTTAGAGCGAGAGCAATAATTTTAGCTCTAGAACTACTCTGTAACTCAAAACTGGTAACCTGTAGGAGTTTTTAAACGTCGCCAATGGAGATTTTAAGTGCAAAAGTTTGTCGCCATCCCACAAGCGGGCGCAATTTTGAAGCATGACATGTTGGGTATCAAGTTACTCAGCATAACACTATCTTTCACAATATGGAAAAAAATTGGGCTAACTTTACTGTTGTCTTATTTTTTAACTCAAAAAAGTAATATTATTTTTTTTTTTTTAAATTGCGCTTGTAAGACCACTGCGCAAATACGGTGTGACATAAAGTGTTGCAACGACCACCATTTTATTCATTAGGGTGTTAGAAAAAAATATATAATGTTTTATATAATGTAATTTTATAGAAAAAAAAAATATTTTAACTTGTAAACACTGACTCTTAAAAAGAGGTTTGGTCCTTAAGTGGTTAATGATGGCTGCTCGTCCAAACCAAGAAAAGAGACCAGTTGACTATGACTGCAGGTCTCTCAGCAGTTAGTGCAGGGTCAGGATATAGTTTTTGGCATATAGATTAGCTAGTTTGGAAGTTAGTTGAATGCCCAGGTATGTTACCACTCCTTGCTGCCAGCTAAACGGGAAATTAGATTGACATTGCATTAACACGTCTCTTTTAAATGAGATATTAAGGGAGTGGGATTTCGAGAAGTTGATCTGTAGGTTGGTCGTGGTTTTAAAGTTAGAGAGGTCCCTAAGCAAGTTTGGAACTGTAGTGATAGGATTGGTCAAGAAGAGAAGAATGTCATTAGCGAACGCTGCCAGTTTTTTTTTTTTTTTTTTGCAATTGTTATACCTGTTATATCAGGGTTTGCCCTAAGTCTTCTGAGCAGTGGTTTGAGTGTGAGGACAAAAATTATGGGAGAAAGAGGGCAGCCCTGTCGTGTTCCATCAGTTATTGAGAAGGCGTTCGATAGGTGGCCGTTGACACATACTTTCGCTGTTGGTGAGGAGTATAGAGCAAGTTTAAAATTTCAGCATACCTTTTCCGAGTCCAAGGGCCACTAGCGTTTCCAAAATGAAGTCCCAGGCCCCTTGATCGAATGCCTTCTCTGCATCCAGGGATAGGAAGAAGCCAGGTTGGTGATTTGAGGTCAACCAGTGCTGTACAGGGTGGGCCATTTATATGGATACACCTTAATAAAATGGGAATGGTTGGTGATATTAACTTCCCGTTTGTGGCACATTAGTATATGTGAGGGGGGAAACTTTTCAAGATGGGTGGTGACCATGGTGGCCATTTTGAAGTCAGCCATTTTGAATCCAACTTTTGTTTTTTCAATAGGAAGAGGGTCATGTGACACATCAAACTTATTGGGAATTTCACAAGAAAAACAATGGTGTGCTCAGTTTTAACGTAACTTTATTCTTTCATGAGTTATTTACAAGTTTCTCTTTGTTTACAGCCATTGACATGTCGCTGAGGTTAACACGTGCGGAGCAGATAGAAATTGTGTTGATGTCTGGTGAACGCAGTAACCGGGTCATTGCAGCAGATTTCAGTGCAAGACAGCCTACGAGACCACCCATCTTCCATGCTACAGTTAGCAAACTGCTTGCTAAGTTTCGTGAAACTGGTTCAGTGTTGGATTTGCCAAAATGTGGACGCATGAAATCTGTCACTAATGAAGAAGCATCAGTGGGTGTCCTAGCTTCATTCAGCAAGAGCCCACAGCGTAGCACTCGCCACATGTCACTGGAGAGTGGCATTAGTCGAACATCCCTTCGGCGGATATTAGCCACTCACAAATGGCACCCTTACAAACTCCAGCTACTGCAGCATCTCAACGAGGATGACCCAGATCGGCGCAGTGAACTTGCAGAATGGGCAAAACAAAAATTGGAACAGGACCCTCAGTTTACGCAGAAGATTTTGTTCAGTGATGAGGCAAACTTTTATGTGAATTTATCAAACAAAACCACCGCTATTGGTCTGACACTAACCCACATTGGATAGATCTCTCCAAGATTGTTGGAACCAAAAAATTGATGGTATGGTGTGGTATATGGTGTACAAAGATAGTGGGGCCATTCTTCATCAATGAAAACCTCAAGGCCACTTGATATGCAAAATTGCTACATGATGATGTGTTTCCCTCTTTATGCACTGAAGCTGGCACGTTCCCTGAGTTTTTCCAGCAAGATGGTGCACTACCACATTATGGGTGTCAGGTCCGAGAATTCCTAGATGAACAGTTTCCTGGAAAGTGGATTGGTCGTCGTGGGCCAGTTGAATGGCCCCCAAGGTCTCCCGATCTGATCCCCTTAGACTTTTATCTTTGGGGTCATCTGAAGGCAATTGTCTATGCTGTGAAGATACGAGATGTGCAGCACCTGAAACTACGGATACTGGAAGCCTGTGCTAGCATTTCTCCTGCGGTGTTGCTATCAGTGTGTGAAGAGTGGGAGAAGAGGGTTGCATTGACAATCCAACACAATGGGCAGCACATTGAACACATTTTATAAGTGGTCAGAAACTTGTAAATAACTCATGAAAGAATAAAGTTACGTTAAAACCAAGCACACCATTGTTTTTCTTGTGAAATTCCCAATAAGTTTGATGTGTCACATGACCCTCTTCCTATTGAAAAAACAAAAGTTGGATTCAAAATGGCCGACTTCAAAATGGCTGCCATGGTCACCACCCATCTTGAAAAGTTTCCCCCCTCCCTCCCTGCCACAAACAGGAAGTTAATATCACCAACCATTCCCATTTTATTAAGGTGTATCCATATAAATGGCCCACCCTGTATATTGATTGCTTTAGAATGTTATCTCTGGCTTCCCTTCCTGGAATGAATCCCACTTGATTGAGGGAGGTAAGCTGGGGTAATAGTGGTGGCAGGCGGTTTGCAAGGATTTTAGCATAGAGTTTGAGGTCCACGTTAAGTGGGGAGATGGGTATGTAATTAGTGAATAAAGAGGGGTCCTTACCTGGTTTTGGGATGACTGTTTTATATATATATGTGCTTATAGGAGATCTCTTGGTGGAAGGTTGTGTGATGAAAGGAAATTAAAGGCTGTTAAGAAATGGGGAAGGAGTGAATCGGCAAATGTTTTGTAGTAGCCTACCATCAGTCCATCTGGGCCATGGCTTTCGCAAGTTTTTAACTGTTTGAGAGCTAGTTTTGTTTCCTCTGCCGAGAGAGGATGCTCCAGATCCTTAGCGTACACATCGGAGGTCGATTTGGGGCCATATTTGTGTAAGAAATCTGTGAGCTGTTGTGATCTGACCACATCCTCTCTGTGGATCTGAGGGGGGTAAGTTGTAGAGGTTAGAATTGTATTAGACAAATTAGTTGGCTATTTCTGAACTTATTACTAATTTGTGTCCTGAGGTATCTGTCAGGGAGTGGATCGTAGTGGCTGCTCTCTTAGCTTGGAGTGATTTTGCTAGCATTTTCCCAGATTTATTTGTGTACTCATAGAACACTTTTTGGGTTAGAATATAATTCCTTTTTATTTTTTTTGCCTAACTCCTCAACCAGCTCTGTTCTAGCTTGGATGAGATCTGAAAGAGATTGGGACACCTGTGACATCTTGTGTGCTCTCTCCAAATCCTGGATACGAGCAGTCAAGGGGTTGAAATAAGCTTGTTGCTCACGCCTACGCTTAGCTGATAGGACCATTAGTTCCCCTCTCACCACACATTTGTGTTCTTCCCATTTGATTAGCTGGGATGTTTTGGGGAGATCATTTTCCCGAAAGTATTGGAGTAGATGTGTTTGAATCTTCGTGATCATGGTGGGGTCAGTGAGGAGGGATGGGTCTAGATGCCAGATTGGAGAGTGGTGGGAAAATTCCTGAATTACCACAACATGGATATGGGATGGTGATCTGAGAAAAACATTGGATCAATAGTCTTGCGGGAGAGCAGTGTTAAAGCGGAGTTCCACCCACTTTAAGGGAAGGTGACCCCCCTGACATGCCACAATTGGCATCCCATGTTTTGGGGGGGTGGAGACCCTGTTTTCACAAGGTCCCCGGTCCCACTTTCTCCTCTGGCACCGCAGAACCAGAAGTAAGTTCACCTTCCTTCCCTCCCACCCGATGATCTTCTGGGACATGTCACAGGTCCCAGAAGATACGCCGGCCATTCACAGCACGCATGACGACTCGCGCATGCGCAGTGCGTGCCTGACTTTGAAGCCAAAGCCGGGTGCCCCCACTTGTGACGCCGGCGCCACTGAAGGGAGGGGGAGAAGAGCGAGCCTTCGGGCGGCCGCATTGCTGGACTGGGGGACAGGTGAATATCTGATTGTTAAAAGTCAGCAGCTACACTTTTTTTAGCTGGGTGAAACTCCACTTTAAGTCATGGTGAGATATGAAAAGGTAGTCAAGTCTCAAATAGCGTTGGTGAGGGGCTGAGAAAAAAGTATAATCTTTAGTATGTGGGTTTAGAGTGCACCAAGAGTCATGTAGGTTTAGTTCCTTCAGACATGTTTTGATGGCTCGGAGAGCTGTGTATGGAGGGAGGATGCTCCGTTTGATGTGTCCTGAAGTGGGTTTAACGCAACGTTGAAATCGCCCCCCAGTATCAGGGTGCCTTCCCTAACGCCAGCAGGTGAGTGATTGTATGGAAAAAAGTTACTTGGTGGGAATTTGGAGCATAAATATTGGGCAGGGTGTACGGCTTCCCTAGTATCTTACTTTCAAGAAGAAGTATCTACCTTTCTTGTCTGACAAGTGTAATGGACAATTTTTGGCTAGTATTATCGATACTCCCTTGGATTTGGATGTTAAGTTGGTAACATGTTTGACATTAGGATAGTGAGGGTTGGACAATTTGGGGACATCGCCTTTTCAAAAGTGAGTCTCTTGTAGGAAGACTATGTCCGTCTTGATCCGCTGCATCGATATGAGTAACTGTGACTGTTTTTCTGGTACATTGAGGCAGTGAGCATTAAGAGAGATAATTTTAAGGGGGAGTTTGTTATCTTTTTCGGCTGGGGATATGTCATATTTGTGAGATCGGTACGCTTCTGAAGTCAAGGTAGAAAGGTGAACCTGGTTTTAGTCTTTTCCAACGGCAGATGAGAGCTTGCTCACCTGCCTGAATTCTCAGTGTGTCTTACGCAAGTCGGGAGAGGTCAGTGGTGTGAGTAGAGAAGGAGAAGGATGGTTTTGTAGTACAGGGATTACCAGTGTGTTGGAGGTGGTCCGGGAAAAGTGGAGAATCAGTAAATGATCTCACCAGACAGAGAAGTGGAATAGCTGTATTGGTGGAGACTGTGCAAAGGGAGGTCATGTTAAGATTGTTGCCAAGAGTAGATGTAGCTAAGTATGTCTGTGTGTGTACATATATACGTTCTAAGCTGAAACCAGGCCTCTACTACGATGTCCTGTAACTATTTAAAACACAATTTAAAGGGAACATTCTTGAGTGAGCAACTGAGCCATGTAGCCAAGTCTTATCACATAATTTTTCAAACCATTTTTCCCATATACAATATCAAATAAAAAATTGCAGATAACAAATAACAAGCAACAGATCTGAGAGGCACCATGTAGGAGAAAGCAAGAGGGCAGTACAGTATAGTACAGTGTACTTCCCAAGGGGGATGTGGCCGCTGAGTGGGAGCTGATATCATTCAAGATGATACCAGTTCGCATAGTGGCAAAATGTATGGCAATCATGGTAATTATGATAATTATGATACTTGGTGTAGCCTTTTGCCTTTAGCAGAGCCCTGCAGAAGAGCTGTCATGTGCTCTGACACAGGGTCACCTCCAGTTTATCTTGTTTCGTCAACTAGAAGCTGACAACCCTCGTATTGGGCTTTCCAGGACATGCGCAGAATATGTAAGAGTTTCTTTGTAGACATTTTTACAATGGGTTGCATGTTCTCTGCTTGCTTATTTAAGGCAAGTATCGTTGCGGAAGACTCACAGGAGTATAGCAGGGTCCTATTGTTAGTTGGGGATTCCTCCATGTACCTGGAAAGTTATTGTACAGGATTTTGTGGAGCAGGCCCAGTGAAAAAGTAAATAAATGGGAAGGTAGTGCTGATAGATAATGCATCTGGGTAATGTATTGGTTTTATCCAGCCCTAACTCCTGGGAGTCATCCCAATCACACTCCACCTGTAATGGAAAAGAAATAAGTGATTAGGTCTCATAATTGTCTTTGGTATTGTTACCCAGGTTGCAATCTACAAGGGGTTTGTGGCTTTCAGAGGGTAAGCAGACTGTTGCCCAGCCATGGTCTTGTGCGTGCTGAGTAGAGGTTGTATCCCTAATCGCTCTTGGGAAGAGATGTACCATGGTGTTTTGGGGGTATTGTCTTGCACACAAGATTTTGGACTGTAAGAGTTTGGGCTCATAAGTTCCATGTGGTTGAGTGGGCCGCACCTGAAGGCGAACCCCTTATCTCAAATAGGTTGACGGGGTTGTGTAGGATAGGAGTGCCATTCAACACTGAATAGGTGGAACAAGCCCATCGTTTGTGCCTTATCAAGGAGAGTCAAAGTGGCTTGCAATATATAAGACCTGTTGGGGGATTAGTTCGCATGGGGTCCCTTGAAAAAATCAGGTGCATAATGGTAGGTCAGTTCAGGTGGGGGGGAAATGTGTAAGTCTCGCAGGGGGGGGTGACAGGTCTCATGTAGGCCTATCCACACAGGGTTGGGTTATAAACAGCTAACAATAGAAATATAAAGTAAGATTGGTACTCCTCTCAGGTTAGGAAGCAACATCTGTTACAGGTCAGTACTCTCGGCGAGCCCATCAAGGTTGTGGAGCTTTTGTAGTGCTGGTGCCTTGCTGTTGGCCTAGGCCTCTGGAAAGAGCACGGGTTGTAGATGGTGAACGGTGATGGGTGACCTTTGGTCCTGGGCATACATGGGTTCTTATCTGAGAGGAGTGGGTCTCCGTTTGGTGATTCAGAATGCCGCGTACCAGTTAGGGACATCTACAAGTGGGATGTTTAGCGTGTCACAGAACTGCGGGAGATCTTCAGGTACTCTTAAGAATCTGCTCTGCCTTGGAAGGTTGCTGAGAGGCATAAGGGGAACTACCATTTGTAGTGGATTCCCTTCGTACACAGCATTTCCTGTAGGGGCTGCAGGTCTCTGCGGTGTTGCAAAGTGATTGCAGATAGATCCTGATATATTTTGATGTCACTGCCAGCATGGGAGATCTGGATGCCATTGCGGGCCTTTCACAGAATTCCCTCCTTTAGCCGAAAGTCCACCAGACAGCAGACCCCATACCGAGGAGGGTCTGTGTCTCTTCCCCGTGGCCTAAAGGCTCTATGAATACATTCCAGCTCCCATGGGGTGTCTGGTGGTCTGTCTAAGAGGTTGTTAAATAGACTCACCACTGTTGGTAAAAGCTGGTCTTGTTCCACTGTTTTAGGTAGGCCCCTTTCTCTGAGGTTGTGCCTTCTCCCTCTGTTGTCCAGGTCTTCCATATGACATTCATGTCCCTTAGCTGTAGTGTATGCTTGTCTACAGCATGATGCATGTGTCTCAGGGCTGTTCCATGGTGGGCTGCAGTAATTTCTACTTCCTGCACTCTGCCTGCCAGGGCCTGTATGTCATGGCAGAGGTCTGTAATGGCTGCCTACAACGTGTCCTTAATGTCTGCCTCGACCTCCCGCAGGTCACTCAGATTTAGCTATGGCGGGTGTGGATGTGGAGAGGGACCCGCTGGCATGGGGGGGAGCTGGTGGGAGGAGGACAGATGAGCGGCTTCTGTTACGGCTGTGTTAGAGGCTTGAGAGGGCCCGTGCGAGGAGCAGGCCGCCATGCTTTCTGCCTGAGTGCGGAAGATCTCTGGGATAGATTGAGTCATCTGCCCGGCGGTATCACGGGGAGAGCGGGGCCGTGTGGCTGAGGTGGCATGGGATGCAATCCCCATTGTCGATAGTGGATAGGCACGGTGGAAGTCTGCTTTTTTGATGAAGAATCAGCTCTGTTGGAGAGAGATCGCCTGTGCTCAGCTCAGGAGCTGTCGGGCGTCCTTCGCTCTTCTCCTGCAGCTTACTGTCTTCTCAGAGCCTCCCCGCCGATGGTTCTGCGTGGATCCAGGCAAGCCGAGCTCCGAAGGGAGCATTAGCAGAGATTTTCTACATCTTTCTGCAGCCTTGGATGTGACTCTTAAGTCTCATACACTCGAGCCAATGGTTGGTAAACCGAATGTCCAACTTTTGTCCAAATTGGGTGATGGTGGTTTTGTCTAGCGTACTGACATGAGTCAAGTAATTGCCCAACAAAGCCGAACGTAGTGACGTGTTACAAGTGTATTATAACGAGGAAGGTCAGGTGAATGTGATTTGTGAATTACGAACACAGGTTACATGACCGAATACTTCCTGGATTCTGAACATGGGTGTTTGCACTTCCAACTTTTTGTTGGCCAACTTCTGTACAAACGATCCAACAATCGGCCAATGCCTTGTTGGCCAACACAAGTTTTCTAGTCTCGTTGTCCAACTTCCGTTGGATGACAATTGGAAATCGGCTGTAGAATCGTACGTACACACGATCGGATTATCGGCCAACAGGCTGTTGGACGACCGTTGTTGGC
Organism: Glandirana rugosa; assembly: GCA_018402905.1. Taxonomy (NCBI): domain Eukaryota; kingdom Metazoa; phylum Chordata; class Amphibia; order Anura; family Ranidae; genus Glandirana; species Glandirana rugosa. The sequence continues at coordinate 8,738 of BLSH010121674.1, read as the reverse complement.
CAACAATCAGACGGGCCTTTGGTCTCTGCACTAGCAGACCTGTATGGCCCCAGGTAAGCCATGCTCTGCTTGAGCTTTAGCTAGTACTTCCCAACATCTCTCCTTTAGTGGCCATATCGGCCACAAGGTCTCCCCTGCAGCTACAGTATCTCACAAAAGTGAGTACACCCCTCACATTTTTGTAAATATTTTATTATATCTTTTCAAGTGACAACACTGAAGAAATGACACTTTGCTAAAATGTAAAGTAGTGAGTGTACAGCTTAACTCAACACACAGCCATTAATGTCTAAACTGCTGGCAACAAGTGAGTACACCCCTAAGTGAAAATGTCCAAATTGGGCCCAAAGTGTCAATATTTTGTGTGGCCACCATTATTTTCCAGCACTGCCTCAACCCTCTTGGGCATGTAGTTCACCAGAGCTTCACATGTTGCCACTGGAGTCTTCTTCCACTCCTCCATGACAACATCAAGGAGCTGGTGGATGTTAGAGACATTGCACTCCTCCACCTCCAGTTTGAGGATGCCCCACAGATGCTCAATAGGGTTTAGGTCTGGAGACATGCTTGGCCAGTCCATCACCTTTACCCTCAGCTTCTTTAGCAAGGCAGTGGTCATCTTGAAGGTGTGTTTGTGGTCGTTATCATGTTGTTATACTGCCCTGTGGCCCAGTCTCCGAAGGGAGGGGATCATGCTCTGCTTCAGTATGTCACAGTACATGTTGGCGTTCATGGTTCCCTCAATGAACTGAAGCTCCTCAGTGCCGGCAGCACTCATGCAGCCCCAGGCCATGACACACCCACCACCATACTTGATTGTAGGCAAGACACACTTGTCTTTGTACTCCTCACCTGGTAGCCACCACACATGCTTGATACCATCTGAACCAAATAAGTTTATCTTGGTCTCATCAGACCACAGGACATGGTTGCAGTAATCCATGCCCTTAGTCTACTTGTCTTCAGCAAACTGTTTGCGGGCTTTCTTGCGCATCATCTTTAGAAGAGGCTTCCTTCTGGGATGACAGCCATGCAGAACAATTTTATGCAGAGTTCGGCATATGGTCTGAGCACTGCCAGGCTGACCCCCCATCCCTTCAACCTCTGCAGCATTGCTGGCAGCACTCATACATCTATTTCCCAAAGATAACCTCTAGATATGACGCTGAGCATGTGCACTCAACTTCTTTGGTCAACCATGGTGAGGCCTGTTCTGAGTGGAACCTGTCCTGTTAAGCTGCTGTATGGTCTTGGGCACCGTGCTGCAGCTCAGTTTCAGGGTCTTGGCAATCTTCTTACAGCCTAGGCCATCATTATGTAGAGCAACAATTCCTTTTTCCAGATCCTCAGAGAGTCCTTTGCCATGAGGTGCCATTTTGAACTTCCGGTGACCAGTATTAGACAGTGAGAGCGGTAACACCAAATTTAACACACCTGCTCCCCATTCACACCTGAGACCTTGTAACACTAAAAAGTCACATGACACTGGGGAGGGTAAATGGCTAATTGGGCCCAATTTGGACAGTTTTACTTAAGGGTGTACTCACTTTAGTTGCCAGCAGTTTAGACATTAATGGCTGTGTGTTGAGTTATTTTGAGGGGACATCAAATTTACATTGTTATACAAGCTGTACACTCACTATTTTACATTGTAGCAAAGTGTCATTTCTTCAGTGTTGTCACATGAAAAGATATAATAAAATATTTACAAAAATGTTAGGGGTGTACTCACTTTTGTGAGATACTGTATATCTGTTAGAACACAGACAGCTGCAGAAGAAGGATTGGAGACTGCTCCCTCCAGTATGGACATCCTAGCAGCTATTACAGCATGCAAAGAGATCTTGACAACTAAGATTGATGGCTTGGCTACACACATTAGCCTAGTAAGACATGAACTTGATAAATTCAGATCTAGGATTTCAGAGGTAGAAGGCCGAGTTTCAATGGTAGGGGATGTGGTGAGATCAGAGAATTGCATGCACTACCAATTCAAGTTCGAGCCTTACAGGAGAAGGCAACAGATACTGAAAGTTGCCTAAGGAGAAATAATATTCATATTCAGGACTTACCTGAGTGCATTAAATCAGCAGTTTGCAGAACAACTGTTCATCCCCCTGCTGGAACTTACAGATATGCCACATGCATTTGTGGTAGAACAAGCACATAGAATCTCCACTATATCTCCTAAACCAGCCCCCCCCCCCCCCCCATCCCTTTATTCTCTGCTTGCTGAATTATCAGGACCGAGATCGTATTTTGATGACAGCCTGGGCGAAGTCGGGTCTACAGTATGAAAATTCCAAACTTCTTCTTTTTTCCAGACTACCCGCCTGAGATACATCAAAAATGCAGAACTTTCACCAAGTTAGAAACAGATTATGAGACAATATAATTAAGTTTAGTCTCCTATAACATAGCAAATTATGAGCCATTGATAGAGACCATACCCGCTTTTTTCATACTCCAGTGGCGGCATCAGAGTGGCTTGACACTCGCTAAACTGTGTATTTTTTTTTTTTTGTTTTACACAGAATTTTTAATCACTTATTCATTTGGAGTTCTAGATTTTCAGCTAAGCAATACTTTTTTCTTTTTCTCTCTTTTTCTTCTTTTTAAAATTTTGAATGCACATGTTTGTGTAAATTATTGAATAATATGCTATGCCATGTCTGCACGATGTTATGTCCATATACACCTTGCTTTAATCACTGGGTTACAGTTTTTTTTAGAAGCTCCAGCTCACATGATATAGTGGCGCCCGGCCATGTTTACAAGTTTTCCTTTTTTTCTCCACACAGAGATTTGGGTTTTTCCCCACTGCCTCTCACTCTATTCCTCTATGCCTGCCCCACTTCCCCGTGTGGGTTTTTTTCTCTTATTTATCTCTTCCAAGAAGAGAGACGGAGGGACTGGTGCGAGTTTCTCTTGATTACACTTGGCTATTTTTGGAGCTACTGGGGTTTCTTCTTTTTTTTACTTCTACTACTAGGATATGTATATGCTTAGGGAAGATTAACTGGAAATAGTAGTTGCTATAACCAGCTTTGCTAATTGTTTGGGGTTGAACCCCTTTCTACCCCCTGCCATGTTTGTTTTGTTTTGGGGGTTTTTAAGGCAGGGTTTAGAAAATGGCAGGATATATAATTTGGTGAAGTTTGGGGTTTTATTGGTTTTTGTCTCAGGGATTGGGGTATGGTGTGAGCTCGTAGATTCATTATCGCTCCTCATGGATTAGATTGCTTCTTGTGTTTTCTAAATATTTGTCTTTTTATGATGGCTCCATGTGATTATAATTCTTTTTCTGTTTTATAGTGGAATGTTCGTGGGCTCAACTTTACTTTTAAATGTGCCTTGATGTTTCAATATTTAAAATCTCATAATCCTCATATGATTTTATTGCAGGAAACACATTTGATGGGTAGCAAATTATTGACACCAAAACACTGGGTTCAAAAGGCCTATCATGGCACCTATTCTTCTTAAGCTAGAGGTGTGTCTATTTTGATAAATAAATAATTTCCCTGCATAATCGAGGACATATATACAGACCCTCAGGGTAAATATGTTGTGATAGTTTGCAAGCTTGGACAACAACGTTATGTTATAGCTGCAATCTATATTCCTCTTCCATTTTCTTCTACAGTATTAAATATAATTCTGGAGAAGATTGTCCCACAGTGTTCAGCAAAATTACTTTTTATGGGAGATTTTAATTCCATTTTGTTCTGAGAGTTAGATAGACCCACGTCGCCTAAACAGTATTCTGCCGAATTACATGATTGGGTGCAGACAACAGGGGTTGTAGAAGTCTGGCGATGGAAGAATTCAACTCAACGTGCTTATTCATGATTTTCTACCTCCTATAGGACTTCTTCTCATATAGATCTGGCATTTGCTAATCCAGCTCTGGTGGATATTCTAGAAGTCACATATTTACGTAGTGCTTTCTTAATCTTAATCAGATTTACCCGCGCCTTGGAAAATTACCAATTTAGTACCAAGAGCAGCTGGTATAATAATATAACCTTGCAAAGTTACATTGAAATAAATTGAGATAAAGGAGTACTGCGCTCATTCAGCAGCTACCATATCCATAGAGATAGGTAATCACTTATGTGTACATTCAATCTCTTAGGGTAGAAGGTAAACTCAGAGATGATTATGCTGCGTTTAATAAATCATAGCGCTTTCACAAACTATGATCCTGTCTTTTAACCACATATAATGTTTCTGTACTGAAATTTGTTTAAACATATAAACCATAAAAAATTATATTTCGAATAAACTCAATGTTCATAAGTAAGTCCTATGGATGAAAAAACTTCTTTGGTGGTGTTTAAAGAAGTATTGCAGTAAACTAGGATGTTTTGCGGGTGGAAGCTTTTCTGTCTCCAAATTGCTTTACATCCACTTGCTTTCCCACTTACCAGATGTATCTGACCGCAAAGGGTCAAAAATGGCGTTGTGGATTATTTCTTTAGGCTTACAAAACAACAGATAAAATCATTGCTTCACTCTGGATATCCTCCGCTAGGAGCCCCAATGGTACCCCACTTACCAGATCACGATGTAGTACAGAGCGACTCACAGTGGGGATGATCATACCAGAGGGATGATGTAAGCTGTCCACCTCTCCAAGACACTTCCTATCGTCTTTTTAGGATAACTCCAAAACCGAGGAAGGGAAGGAAGGGAAAGGAACTTCCAATAGTGAAGCCAGTTTTATTTGATACAAATTTAAAACAAGTAAAAACAAAAACCAAAAAAAACAAACAAAATACAACCGCCTGTGTGCGGGTGATCACATGCAATTGGGTTTAGGGAAAAAAATGAATAGATGGAGCGGGGGACGCCAAACAGCGCTCCACCTGCGTTCCTGATGCTGATGACGTTGACGAGCAGTCGACGAAACGCCGCGTAGGGTGGCAAGGGACGTGTACATCACTTCCGGTCTGAGGAACGCAGGTGGAGCGCTGTTTGGCGTCCCCTGCTCCATCTATTCATTTTTTTCCCTAAACCCAATTGCATGTGATCCCTAAGAGATTGAATGTACACATAAGAGATTACCTATCTCTATGGATATGGTAGCTGCTGAATGAGCACGGTACTCCTTTATCTCAACATATTTACGTAGTGTTTTGTCAGATCACAGTCCCCTGTTCATGCTAATTTGCATTCCCGCTTTAAAAAATGCATCACAGTGGCAATTAGTATCTCATTGGGTCTCCCATCCAGTTATAGTGGAAAATATATCACCTTTGATAACTGAATATTGGGAGAATAATGTTGGATCTCCAGATATTGTATCTTTAAGGCATATGTTCGGGTTCAATATATTTCCGCTATAGCTAAGCTTCAAAAAGAACAGTAGGCTACTACTCGGTCTCTACAAAGTATACTCGAGTTCTGGATGGAAACTTATAGTTCAGATCCTAGTATTAGTAATTTCGAGTCATTAATGGTTGCTCAACAAGATCTTCATTTGCATATGACTGAGGTGGTTACTAGGCTAGATTTATTTAAAAATAGACAGATTTTGCAAGCACAGAGACAGAAACTGTAGATTTTTGGCAATGTTGGCATGATCATCCAGCTACACTTATATCAGAAGTTATTAATCCTGGTGGAGAAAAGGTTTCCACTCCAGAGGATATTCTAGATGCCTTTAGTCAGTATTATAGTTCTCTCTATACCTCTTCTCTCCCTTCGGATTTCCACCCTGGAGACTTGTCTGTGCTTTTGGACCAGGTAGCTCTAGGCTGGTTGTCAGATGAGGAGAGAGAGGCTTTAGTTTGTACTATTACCTCAGAGGAGGTCTTGATGGTCATACATTCTTTCCCGGTTGGGAAGGCTTCGGGTCCAAATGGACTTCCTATTGAATTTTACAAAACACATGGTGATTTTTTAGCTTCAAAGCTTGCAGCTTTATAAGCAAAGTGTCTAGTATATGTGTCTTTTCCTGATTCCATGAGATATGCCCATACATTTCTCAGCTATAAGGCACCTAAAGATCCAAAGTTATGCTCCTGATATAGGCCTAAGGCCTTACTTAATAATGATTTTAAAATTCTGACGAAATGACTTATTTTTAGACTACAGCATTTGTTACCTTCTCATATTGATTCTGACTGAATCAGATTTATGCCCCAAAGAACGTCAGATATTAATTTACGTAGTCTTTTTACTAATTTAAATACTCAGCATGCAAATGAAGGATTTAGAACTGTCTCTTCTTTAGATATTGAGAAGGCCTTCGACACTATTGAATGGCCTTTTCTATGGAAAGTCCTTAGAAGGATGGGATTTCTATTGGTGTTTATCTCTTGGTCACAGGTTCTTCATAAAAATCCCATGTGAGCTGTTCGGGTCCGTACCGAACTTTGGGGTGTCCGGGACCCGGACCCGAACCTAGGCATTTCAAAAAGCGTTCGGGTTCGGGTTCTGGTTCTGGGTTCTGGTAGTTGATCACGCATGTTGAATAGCTGCAGGGCAGCCAATCAACAAGCGTTTCACTGGTTTGCCCTTAGAAGCCATCACAGCCATGCCTACTAATGGCATGGCTGTGATTGGCCAGTGCATCATGCGACCCAGCCTCTTTATAAGCTGGAGTCACTTAGTGCTGCAATCACATGCTCTCTGAGACTCTGACTAGTGTAGGGAGAGGAAGCTGCCGGCGCTGTGAGGGAGAGATTTCAGATATCATAACATCTCATCCTGCATTACAAAACGATCTGATTGTGGACTAATTAGAGATTACTACTTCTGCTGCTCTGAGGGAAAGATTGCAGATCTCACCCTGCATTACAGAACGATCTGACTGCACTAGGTAGAGGCTACTGCTTAGAGGGACAGATTATTGTTCTAAAATCATCTCCTAGTTCTAGTGTTGCTGTAAGGGACAGATTATTGTTCAAAAATCATTGCCTACTCCTCTAGGGCCAGTTTCCAGCTGTTGCTGTAAGGGACAGATTATTGTTCAAAAATCATCGCCTACTCCTATAGGGTCAGGTTCCAGTTATTGCTGTAAGGCACAGATTATTGTTCAAAAATCATTGCCTACTCCTATAGGGCCAGGTTCCAGCTGTTGCTGTAAGGGACAGATTATTGTTCAAAAATCATTGCCTACTCCTCTAGGGCCAGGTTCCAGCTGTTGCTGTAAGGGACAGATTATTGTTCTATAATCATCTCCTAGTTCTAAAGGGAGAGGTTCCAGCTGTTGCTGTAAGGGAAAGATTATTGTTCAAAAGTCATCGCCTACTACTATAGGGCAAGGTTCCAGCTGTTGCTGTAAGGGACAGATTATTGTTCAAAAATCATTGCCTACTCCTATAGGGTAAGGTTCCAGCTGTTGCTGTAAGGGACAGATTATTGTTCAAAAATCAGGGCCTACTCCTATAGGGAAAGGTTCGAGCTGTTGCTGTAAGGGACAGATTATTGTTCAAAAATCATGGCCTACTCCTATAGGGTCAGGTCCAGCTGTTGCTGTAAGGGACAGATTATTGTTCAAAAATCATTGCCTACTCCTATAGGGTCAGGTTCCAGCTGTTGCTGTAAGGGACAGATTAATCTTCAAAAATCATCGCCTACTCCTATAGGGCCAGGTTCCAGCTGTTGCTGTAAGGCACAGATTATTGTTCAAAAATCACCGCCTACTCCTCTAGGGCCAGGTTCCAGCTGTTGCTGTAAGGGACAGATTATTGTTCAAAAATCATTGCCTACTCCTATAGGGTCAGGTTCCAGCTGTTGCTGTAAGGGACAGATTATTGTTCAAAAATCATTGCCTACTCCTATAGTGTCAGGTTCCAGCTGTTGCTGTAAGGGACAGATTATTGTTCAAAAATCATCACCTACTCCTCTAGGGCCAGGTTCCAGCTGTTGCTGTAAGGGACAGATTATTGTTCAAAAATCATCGCCTACTCCTCTAGGGCCAGGTTCCAGCTGTTGCTGTAAGGGACAGAATATTGTTCTATAATCATCTCCTAGTTCTAAAGGGAGAGGTTCCAGCTGTTGCTGTAAGGGACAGATTATTGTTCAAAAATCATTGCCTACTCCTATAGGGTAAGGTTCCAGCTGTTGCTGTAAGGGACAGATTATTGTTCAAAAATCATGGCCTACTCCTATAGGGAAAGGTTCTAACTGTTGCTGTAAGGGACAGATTATTGTTCAAAAATCATCGCCTACTCCTATAGGGTCAGGTTCCAGCTGTTGCTGTAAGGGACAGATTATTGTTCAAAAATCATTGCCTACTCCTATAGGGCAAGGATCCAGCTGTTGCTGTAAGGGACAGATTATTGTTCAAAAATCATCGCCTACTCCTATAGGGTCAGGTTCCAGCTGTTGCTGTAAGGGACAGATTATTGTTCAAAAATCATTGCCTACTCCTCTAGGGCCAGGTTCCAGCTGTTGCTGTAAGGGACAGATTATTGTTCTATAATAATCTCCTAGTTCTAAAGAGAGAGGTTCCAGCTGTTGTTGTAAGGGACAGATTATTGTTCAAAAATCATCGCCTACTACTAAAGGGCAAGGTTCCAGCTGTTGCTGTAAGGGACAGATTATTGTACAAAGATCATCGCCTACTCCTATAGGGTCAGGTTCCAGCTGTTGCTGTAAAGGACAGATTATTGTTCAAAAATCATTGCCTACTCCTATAGGGCAAGGTTCCAGCTGTTGCTGTAAGGGACAGATTATTGTTCAAAAATCATTGCCTACTCCTATAGGGTCAGGTTCCAGCTGTT
>BLSH010121663.1:15043-26442 GCA_018402905.1 Glandirana rugosa | reverse complement strand
CTAGTGTTATATATAACCTCTAGTCATCCACTTCTCCCCCCCCCTCTTCACCTACTGATCTCCAATATATATTGTGATCTCCCTATACACATCCTGACCTCTCCATACATCTGATCACCCCCCATACATCTCCTGACCTCCCTATATCTATAGGTACCCCTCTACATTTACTTGACCCCCAATATTTATACTGACCTCGTTATACATCTCCTGAACCCCATTAAATCTACTTGCCTCCCTATACACCCTCTGACCCCCTGTATCTCGTGTGACTCCTCCTTTACCTCTCCCAACCCCCTTCACACCTACCTACCTACCTTCCTATACATCTCCTGACCCCCAATATATCTGCTGACCTCCCTATACATCTACTAATTCCCCTCTACATCTCTTGACCTTTTGACCCACCCCATACATCTCCTGACCTCCCTATGCACCCACTGACCCCCAGCGTATCCTTTGATCTCCCTATACATTTGATGACCTCCCTATATACTTACTGATTCTCCTCTACATTTAAAGACCCCCAATATATTTATTGACCCCTCTATACGTTTACTGGTTCCCTTCTACATCTCCTGACCTTCCTATACACTTCTCTCCCTATACAGTTAGTGGGTCGCCTCTACATCTGCTGACCCCCAATATATCTGTTGACCTCCCTATACGCCTCCCTCCCTATACACTTAGTGGGCCCCCTATGCATTTAATGACCCCCAATATATCTGTTCACCTCCCTATACACCTACTGGTTCCTCTGTACATCTAATGCCCCCCCCCATACATCTTTATATTTTCTTCCTCCTCATTTGTGTGCACTCTATGCAGGTGTGTGGAGTCCCTATGCCGCCTGTGTCTCTTGTTGCCCACACACTGCCGTCACTCCAATCCTGAACACAACATGAAAGCCAACCTGCAGAAGAGTCATCAGTATGGGCAATGCCGAAGTAGGCAAGGTAGGAATGGGGTTGAGACTCTGAACCCCCTCAATGTATGGTCTTTAAAGGGTCTGTTTTATATATATATTTTTTTTAATCTGCAGCTTTTATTTAAAAAAAAATAATACCATCCTTCTGTGAAAGTCACTTCCTGTAATAAGGTGACAATGCTCTGTCCGTGCCTTCCAATTGGTCTGCTACATTGTCACCCTGTCACATTCACTTTCACTGTAGACTAAGGGGCCGGAGCACACAATACACATTGCACAGGTGTGTGCCGCTGTCCTCATGGTCAGGACGTCGGCCTGAGCAATGATGTGCAGGTGGCTAGGAGCTAAGTGCAAGTAGATAGGATATGGCTGAAGGAGACTGGAGGAGATCAACAGCAGTGAGATCCATAAAAAAAAAGTAAAATTGATTTTTCTTGAATGGAAAAATGTTTGACAGTTGTTTATGATGTACAGTGCTTTAGCAAACTCATTGTCGCCCCCTTAGGGTTTATAAGTGTGTGGGACTATGTTTTATTTTGAATGCAGTCAGTAGGTGGAGCTCTTGGCTCCTTTTCAAATGTTTCCTAGTAAAAAAAAATACACTAAAGTAAATTTTTGGACACCTAAATGCAATTTATCACTCACATTTTTGGTAGAATATGTAAAAGACAACGTTGTGATGAGTAAATAGATACCCAACATGTCAAACCTTAAAGAGGTTTTAAAGTATCAAGGTTTTTCACCTTCATGCATGCATGAAGGTTAAAAACCACCTGTGCTGCAGCTGCCTCCCTTTTTCTTATCTGAACCCGACTGTTCCAGCACCGAGCACAAGCCCAGCGGCTGCAGCCGCTGTCTCCATCCTCATTCGATAGATTGATAGTGGCAGGAGCCATTGACTTCCGCTGCTGTCAATGAAATCCAGTGACTTGGGGGGGGGGCAGGCGGGGCTGAGTCCTGCTGTCTTTGTCAATGAGCGCAGCAGCGGGACTCGTGGGGGCACCCGATAAAGAGGAGGAGTGCCGACAGGGCACCCCAGAAGAGGATCAGGGCTGCACTGTGCAAACCCTTGCACAGAGCAGGTAAGTATAACATGTTTGTTGTTTGAAAAAAATAACAAAAAACAAACCTTTACAAACACTTTAAAGCGGAGCTCTAGGCTCCTTCTGAAAAAAGTCAGCAGCTACAATTACTATAAGCTATTGACTTTTAGTATAAGGATACTTACCTGTCCACGAATCCAGCAGTGATTTTTCAATTGGCTCTCGGGGTGCTGCCGCTGCTAAGGGAATCCAGCAGTGAAGCCTTGCAGCTTCACAGCCGATTCCTTACTGCGCATGCGCGAAGAAGAACGCTGCGCTTTGTGAATGGCTGGTAAGGAGGAGGGGGGCCAAACTTCCGGCTGAATTTTTCACGGCAAAGTCAGCCAGAAGTGGTTTTGACAGATACCCGCTCCCCGCCCCCCCCCCCCCCCACTGCCACATTTGGCACTTTGGGGGGGGGGGCAAGGCAGACTAGCAGAGCTTCCCCCTTTGAGTGGAGCTCCGCTTTAGCATTGTGTGTGGCTGTGAAATGGTAAAAAGCTTCAGTACCCTATATTTTTTTTTTTCATAGGCAACGCTTCAAATACCCCCACATGTCTTCAGTTGAGAAATACGCAGGAGTTCTGGTGTAAAAGTTATTGCTCTCACTGAGCAGTGATATATTAATGTGTAGGACAATTGCCGTTTTCCTATGTAGGGGCCCAACACAACATGTGTGTAGGGAGAGGGGCTCTAAAACGTATTATTATTATACAGGATTTATATAGCGCCAACAGTTTAGGCAGCGCTTTACAATATAAAAGGGAGACAATACAATAGAAGAGGGTTAAGAGGGTCCTGCTTAGAAGAGCTTACAGTCTAATAAGGGGAGAAGCTCAGCAGACAGATGTCGTGAGCTCCTGTGGTCGTCCTTAGCAACATCTGCCATTATAGCACTGGCTCTCTACTCCACTGCAGCTGACTGAACACAGATGGAGTTCCATCAACTGCTTCCCTGGGCACTGGTCCTGGTGATTGACGGCTCAGGACAGGAAGTGACATCATACACATCACTTCCTGGTATATGCAGAGGGGAGAAGTTCAGCGGACGGATGTCTGTGAGCTCCCGCGGTCTTTCTCAGTGGCACCCACCATGATTGGCTCACAGGTGGGACAGCAGAGCCTGGTAACCATGGCGGGGTGGGGTGGTTGTGGAAGTGATCAGCGGCTTTTTTTTTTTTCTAAGATATTTTTGATTCTAAAAGACATACAAGCATAGAAACATACAGCCCACCGGGCATCAAGTTGAATCAGTAGGTGCACAGTGTTAACTTATACATTATCCATAAAGTTTTCCAGATGTAAAAGAATCAGCATATGGCTCGATCAGCAGCTTTATTTCCACTTGTATCACTTCCACATTGAAAGCTGACAGTCGGCTTTACTAGTGCGGCAGATTAGTGGTCTTTTATTCAACCTGTTTGTTCTATGTTATGTACACACCTCTATGTTAGTCATCATATTTTTTTTCCTTTTTTTTTTTTCTTTTTTTGTGTTTATTTTGTGTGCATCATTGCCTATGTTGGGCATGACTCTTTGCCACAACTTAATGTGTATTTTAAAGTTGACAAATAAATGCTAAATTTTATGACTAGTTCTTGCTGAGTTGGTCTTCCCTACAAAGTCCCATAAGGGGGTTTCTCTTATGCTTTCTCTGTTTAAATAGGGATGGGGACGTAACCAACTGTTGGTATACATAGGATACACTTACTACTGCCAAAGATCCATAGTTTCGTCAGCTTTACTAAAGTACACACACTCCCGCCTGGTATAGAGTGTTAAAAAAACACGCATCTGCAGAATAGTTTAAGATCCAAATCACCAGCAAACGGCTGATCTCCTGCAGCCTCTTTGCAGCCCCTTCCTGTCTACATACATTCTGGAGATGTCTTCATGGTACTTATGAAGGCAGGTTTCCTCATGGTGACAACAGTGGACCATGCTTGTGTAATGTGTATTTATACTGCCGCTTGTAGTCCCTATTGGAAAGCCATGTGACAGGGTGACAACATAGGAGTGCAATTTAGAGACAGGGACAGAGCGTTGTCGCTGTATAACAAGAAGTGACTGAATAATCAAAATCACTATTGAAAATTGCGTTTACTTATTAATATTATTAGGAGCCTTAAATAGTAGTTTTTGCATATACTCCAAAGCTGATCTCTGGCCAACCCCCCACTACCACCACTAACTGATCATTACGTTACATTAACCACTTGCCTACTGGGCACTCCTCCCCCCTTTTCCTGCCCTGTCATGCTACATTGTATCCATATGAATTTTCTTGCATTTTGGTCACACAAATAGAGCTTTCTTTTGGTGGTATTTAATCACCACTGGGGTTTTTATTTTTTGATAAACATAACAGTGATGAGGAGGCACTGGTGGGCCCTGATTGGCGGCATTGGTGGGCCCTGATTGGCGGCATTGGTGGGCCCTGATTGGCGGCACTGGTGGGCCCTGATTGGCGGCACTGGTGGGCCCTGATTGGCGGCACTGGTGGGCCCTGATTGGCGGCACTGGTGGGCCCTAATTGGGGGGCACTGGTGGGCCCTGATTGGCGGCATTGATGGGCGACACTGATGGGCGACACTGGTAGGCGTCACTGGTAGGCGTCACTGATGGGCGACACTGGTAGGCGTCACTGATGAGGAGGCACTGTTGGGACTGCATTGGCAATTAGGACACTGATAATCAGTTCCCACACAAGCCAGTTATTGGCTCTTCTCCTCAAGGAATGCCCATAATCGGCTTGTGTTTACATCATGATCAGCTGTGATTGGATACAGCTGATCACACGGTAAAGAGCCGCTGTGATGTTACTGGTCTGATCCGTCCTTAGGACACAGCGATCACAGAGCGTCCCACAGTGGGCACAATCACAGGAGCACGTCCTATGACGCCCTCTGAGAACTGGTCGGCCGCCTGTAGCAGTCATTCATCTATAGTGCAGTCGGCAAGTGATTGAAAATAAATAAATCTAAGAGCCCTAAATTCTTCTTTGAATCTGCAGTTATGTGACAGGCTGGGTCCAGGGTCTCCTTTCTTCCTGAATACAATATTGGAGGGTCCTTCTATGCTTGTCCATATCATTCTCTGATGATGTGCATGCTTCCTATTGGCTGGGTTCACCCGATCGTCCGGCGACCGTCCGTTGATTTTTCGCGGCGATCGGCCGCCATTTTGCCGTGGACCACCGCCATTTTACCGTAGCCGTGGGAATGCTGAGCCTATGGAGCTTTCCCTCTAGCGCTCAGAGTGGCCGTTTGTGGTACTGCACGTTCCCTGCATGTGGTTTTCGGCCTCTAGTGTTCAACGGCGGCCATATTGGAGTCCCCTGCCTATGCAAAAACGTGTGAAAAACGTTTTTCCTTTCACTTTGGAACGGTGTGTGCTAATGATCGCGCGGCTCTGTTGATGATCTTCAAAGGTTACAGGCAGCAAACAGCAAGTATGGCTGGGCTCTCCTGTGGGTACTGGTGGTGGCGGGTGCAGTCCTCTGGGGTTCCCTGGTGCACTGTGGGGCTGTGGTGTGCGGCTGTGTGGGGGTGCCCTCAACTTTTAGTATACATCTGTGTTACTAGGGGGGATTGGGGGGGAGAACGATGGCAGACTATACTGCTCAACCTGCTGGCTCAGACGCATCTGCGCAAAGGGCTTTTTTCTGGACCAGCTGCGGCGGTCTTTAGTGATTGTTCCCCGAGCGGATGTCACCCAACAGGCCCCCAAGAAGCGTCTGGAGAAAGGGATCAGGGGATTGCGGTTTTCCGCCATTATCACTGGCATTCGCACTGCGCTGCGACTTAGCCAGGATGACGAATCGCAGACTTCTGCGTATGTGTGTGGGGTCCTCCACCATAGGGCCACCAAGGCTTACCCCTATGATCAATTTTTTTGATCACTTTAGTTATCATGAATGGGTAGCACTTGCGCCTGTCAGCAAAATGCTTGCTGGCTTAGATTCTAGCCATGATCTCCCTGCCTGAAGTTTGCATGCTCTTCCTGTGCATGCGTGGGTTTCCTCCCGGTGCTCCGGTTTCCTCCCATACTTCAAAAGCATAGGTCAAAACGGTTCACTGCTCGCTATCCCTTTGAGGAAAGCTTTTTTTGTAAAAAAAATTTAAAATAAACGAAAATCGCCTGTGGTGGTCCCGCTGATAGCTCGGCTTAATGAGGCGACGACCATTCCTCTGGAAGGGGATCCTTCCTTCAAGGACCCCGCTGACTAACGGACAGAGGCACTGTTAACCCCTGTTAACTCCCACCGCTTCCGACGTCCAATGACGAAACGCGTAAGGCGGGGCCACGATCACGCTAGGCGCTCTTACGTCACTTCCCGGTTTGTGTGGCTAGCGTCTTTCCTCCTTGGAACGCAAGCCACAGGAAGAGGAAGGGAATCGTCCCTTCCTCAACACGGCAGCTGCGCTGCCAAACAACTATCTTCCCTTTTTTTATTGAACATTTCTATTGGATTAATCTCCGTTGTACCTCCCAGGTGGGGGACAGTCTGTGATTTCTAATTTTAATTTTAACTTTGGCTTGAATAAAACGTATATTATCTTTACGATATCACACTATCTGAGTTTATCATCATTTTTTACCCACACCCCTATACCGGAGCAACGGCACAGGGACAGGAACGGATGACAGGAACCAGGACACTCAGGCCGTGAAAGACCCGAGCTGACCGGGGTAAAAGATTCAGTGAAAGCGGGCCACCCCTGTAGGGGTACGTCTATCCGGTGAGTGGGGACACATGTGGGAAGCACGGATTTGAAGTCACAAAAATTCTCAATAAGACTGTGTGAAGTCACTGGATCACGTGTGGAAATTTATGTAATATAGAACATAAGTCACAAAGGATACTTTTTCAACATATAAACTTTTTTCAGCAAGGGATTTTTAAACCTGGACTGCTATTGAATGATAACTTCCCCCAATACTTCTATTTGTGAATAAGGATTTACTACTGGGTATAACCCTTTAGCTACGGAATAACATTAGAGGGGTGAAGTACTGGACTCTGATTTTGGCTATATTCATCTATATATTTATAATTTTCGTTTAAGCACACCTTTTATGCATCTTTTACGGTTATAGGGGCACTGTAATTTATGGTTTATAAATTAATTTATATGTCCAACAGATAAGTTTTTACACCTGTTTATATTTACCACTCTTGAATATGTAGCACAAACATACCTATATATAATCATTTTTTAATCTATTAACACAATTTTTTATGAATTGGGGTCACCACTATTTATTGATAATATACAACACCATTGTCCTGGGGAATAGCGCCATCTTCCTGTCAATACTAAATACACTGTTAAAGTCGCTCTTCCTGGTGGCAGGCTCTGCTCTGCGGCCAACCCTGACGTCCGCCATGGTGGCGCAATATCTGTCTGAGCGTATGGCGGAGCTCCAGAATGTTCGGGACTGCGGCTGCCTAATGGATACACCGCAGAGGGCTGAATTTTTGCTCCAAGGTTTCAAGTACCTTGGTGATGCGGCCATTAATTCACTGCCTATGTAACCCAGCATAGCGGTGTTGCCGTATCCTCAGACGGGTACTCTGATTGCGTTTTGGTCCGGTGACCATGCTTCCAAAAACGGTCTTGTGGACCTTCCCTTTCAGGGTGGACGTCTATTCGGTCCACGGCTGGGTGAGATCATTAAGGATTTCACAGGAGCTAAGTGCACCTTCCTCCCGGAGCCCCGGAGGCGTGAGTTTCGCCGTAGACAGGGCTCCCTACCTGGGGTCAGAAGAGGTTCTTTCGCACCCCGGGTGCGGCCGGGAAAGGGACCCTGTCCCGGTGAGGTCGCTGCAGGGGCCGGGTACCGGCAGTGGCAGCGCAAAACCAAAAAAGGCAGAGGATAAACCTCCTCAACCTTATGGGTTGCCCCCACTCGGGCTTCGGGTGGGGGGACGTTTCTGAGTGCAACACTCTGCCCCCAGTCAGGTTCTTCCCTTTGACCTTAGGGCTCCCTCAGGCAAAGCACTCTCGAACCAAGGGGTGATCGTGCCAGTGCCTCCAGCGAGAGTTTTCAAGGTTTTTACTCAAATCTGTTAGTGGTCCCCAAAAAGGGGGTGGGGGGGTCGGTATGGCCAGTACTGGATCTGAAGGCCCTGACCTGGTATGTTGGGGCGCGAAAATTCCGTATGGAACCTACTTGCTCGGTTGTGGCCACCCTCCATCAGGAGGAATTTCTGGCGTCTCTGGACATCAGGGAGGCGTGCCTCCATGTACCTATTTGTCCACGGCATCAGCGTTTCCTTCGCTTTGCAGAAGGAGACCTCCATTATCAATTTGTAGCACTCCCTTTCGGTCTTGCCTCAGCCCCTCGAGTTTTCACAAAACCGGTATTGGCGTGGCTGCGACAGAGAGGCATTGCGGTAGTAGCCTACCTAGACGACCTGCTCCTGCAAGCGGAGTCCGCCTCGGCTCTGGTAGTGCACAAAGACTCACTGCAGGACTTTAGCTGGTTGCTCTACCTGCAGAAGTCGACGGTGTCTCCACCCCGTCGCCTGGAGTATCTGGGCATGATTCTGGACTCAGAGCAGGCAAGGTTTTCATTCCTCCAGCCAAGTTGCTGTCACTGCAGTCGGCAGTGCGAACCCTCCTGTCGCACAGTCAGTCTTCATTACGATTCTGTATGCGGGTGCTGGGGCTCATGGTCTCGACTTTCGAGGCAATACCATACGCCCAGAGTCACACTCGTCTCCCTCAGCGAGCAATCCTGGCTCGGTGGGGCAGGTCCCCTCGGTCCTTGGACCTTCTGATCCGTCTGAACTCCCAGACCAGGGCGTCTCTGACCTGGTGGCTTCGGGACTAGGCGTTGATTCAGGGGAAGTCTTTCCATCCCCTTCAGTGGGTGATCATCACCACGGATGCCAGTTCTTCAGGCTGGGGCTGGATCCTGGGGCAGCTGTCTGCCCAGGGCAGTTGGTCAGCACAAGAGGCTCATCTCCCCATCAATGTGCTGGAACTGAGAGCAATAAGATTGTGCCTATCTCACTGGACAGTGAGGTTGCAGGGTCGTCCAATTCGGATGCAGTCGGACCATGCCACGGCAGTGGCTTATGTGAACTATCAGGGCGGCACGAGGAGTCCAGCAGCTGCGGTGGAGGCAGCTCTGATACTGCGTGGGCGGAACGTCTCGTTCCGGCAATCTCCGCCATTTACATTCCAGGTATGGAAAACTGGCAGGCGGTCTTTTTCAGTCATCAGTCGCTGGACCAGGGAGAGTGGTCTCCCCACCCGGAGGTGTTCAACCAGATTTGCCGCAGATGGGGGACGCCGGACGTGGATCTCTTGGCGTCTCGGTTCAATCACCTGGTGAAGACCTTTGTGTCCAGATCGAAGGATCCATTGGCAGTGGCCATGGACGCGCTGGTGGCCCCCTGGGGCCGTTATCCTCTTCTGTTTCGCCTTCCCTCTGATAAAACTTCTACTGCGTTTGATACTCAGGATAGTGGCGGAGGGAATACCAATAATCCTGGTGGCTCCAGATTGGCCTCGGCGCACTTTGGTACGCCGACGTGGTGCAAATGGTGGCAAACGCCCTCTGGCGGCTCCCGCTGCAACACGATTTACTGTCTCAGGGTCCCATCTTGCACCCTGCCTTACCCTCGCTGGCTGCGAAGGCCTGTCTATTGAGTCCCAGGTGCTGAGAGACAGGGGAGTCGCTGACTCAGTGTTCCCTACCTTGTTGAGGGCTCGCAAGTGTACTCGCACCTGAGAGGCTTTTATAGCTTGGTGCGAGGCGGAGGGTCATAACCTGAATTTTTTGCAGCAGGACCTGAACAAAAAAAAAAAAAAACTGGCTTTGAGTACTCTCAAGGGCCGGAGATTGGCTCTGGCGATTCCTTTCCAGAGTCCTTTGGCTTCGCACTCGTTGATTCGTACCTTTGTACAAGGTGTGCGACATGTGAAGACCCGATGGCCCAGTGGGATCTGATTTTGGTACTTTCTGTACCTCAGGAACCACCCTATGTAAATATCAGGGTGATTCCCTCACAACTGCGGTCGCGAAAGGTGGCTTTTTGGCTGCCGTCACTTCTGCCAGACGGGTGTCTGACTTGGCAGCACTATCGTGCAAGTCTAACTGCCTGGTCCTGCATAAGGACAAGGCGGTCTTGCGACCCTTTCCTTCCTTCCTTCCTTCCTGCCTTCCTTCTGAAGGTGTTTTTTTTTCTTTTCACATTAATGAAGATGTTGTTCTTCATTCATTATGCCCTCGTCCATCACACCCACATGAAATTGAGTTGCATGCCTTGGACGTAGTGAGGGCCTTACGAATGTATTTAGCTGCTACAGCCTTTTTTTTCGGTAGGCTGATGCCATATTTGTTCTGACAGGGTCCACGCAAAGGTTTGGCAGCCTCGTCGGCTACTACTTTCGTTGGCTTAGCCTTAGACAAACCGTGACCCACGCATATTCTGTTCGGGGCGAGGTTCCCCTTTTCCGTTCACGGCTCATTATACTCGGGCTGTTAGTACTCCCTGATCTTTTAGACACCAGGCTTCGGTGTCACAGGTGTGCAAGGCGGCCCCTTGGGCCTCGGCACACACTTTCTCTACGTTTTATAGGTTTATGTGCTAGCATCTTCGGATGCTGCCTCTGGCGCAAAGTTTTGCAGGTGGCAGTGTAGGCGCATCTGGCGCCTCCTTGGAGGTTCTGTTGGGTACAGTTGTTATTGTTTGCCCACCCCTCTTTTTGACACAGCTTGGGGACATCCCCACACGTAATGAAGAGCTATGTCTGTCAGTGAACATAGGAGAAAAAGGGATTTTATTAAAACTTACCGTAAAATCCTTTTCTCTGAGTTCACCCACCTGTCTGTGCTCTGTTTTCTGTACGGCTTGTGTACGAACTGAAGAGCTAGGCTATGGAGAGGGCTTATGTGGGAAGAGAGGACGGCCCCATTGGAGGGGCCAGCTGTGTCTTTTCCCTGCCTAGTTAACTCCTAGCTGGGCGAGCATAAACCCCACACGTAATGAAGTGCTGCGTCTGTCAGTGAACTCGGAGAAAAGGATTTTACGGTAAGATTTAATAAAATCCCTTTTTTTTATTCATGAAATAGATTTTTTACCAAAAAAAAAATCACATTTGAAAAATTATTTCGCAGATATCATATAACCTAAAAAGTTACAATGACAACCATTTTATTTCCTAGGGTCTCTGTGAAAAAAAAAGCTATGTTTGAGGGTTCTGAGTAATTTTCTAGCAAAAAAATTATGATTTTTACATGTAGGAGAGGAGTGTTGGAATTTGCGTGGTTAAATCTGCTAGTCCATCTAACATACCCCTCCCCCCAGACTGACAATGCTGCTGTGAAATGTGAATCAGCGCCTACCCTTGAAAACAATAATAAAGCAATAA
>BLSH010121637.1:2184121-2197960 GCA_018402905.1 Glandirana rugosa | reverse complement strand
CCCCCCCCCTCCTCCCCAACTTTCCCAGTTTCCCTTCCCATTCCATTGTATAATGTTATTATTTCCGTGCTTCATTGAATTACCATCCATTTATATTATGTATTTTACCACCGTCATTTGAATCATTTTTTATTACCATTCACTCGCTCTTATTACCACTGGCTTACCACAGCTTCCTTGATTTAAATGAAACCATGGACTCATCGACTTTGATTTTAGTTCCTGAATTTAGTTTGAGTTTTAGCTCTATCAGCCCCTGTCAGCACTCTTCTCGCCCCGAGTGACCCGCCTCCTAGCTCTGCTTGGACTATTAAAGATGGCCGACATTGAACTTCCTGGTGCCTGATGAAAGAGCGCGGTCACTTCCTGTTGTGTGAAACGCACGCTTAGAAACGCGTTGACTCCTGACTGTACTCGATGCTTCCTGGTGGGGACGGTGAGCTGTTGACGTTCCCTCTTGGGACCACTTACATGCACTTTTAATAGATGCCTTTGTGAGTTCTAGATTTTAAATGCTCTAGATTTTAAAGATGTTATTAAAATGTTTTACAGTCTGCACTTAGAAGCGCCTCTGTCCTTGTTAGTTTATGGTATTTGGCTGTCTTAAAATTCAGTGCTTTTGTATTCCCCTTATGTTTCCTAATTGCGTAATTTATACTGAAACAAATTGACCTGTGATAGCTATTTCCTAGATTGCCCCTTACTTCCAGATCTGTGTTCAGGTCTGTGTTGTTAGTAATCAGAAGGTCTAATAATGCTTTTTTTCTTGTTGGTGCATTTACCATTTGACCCATGAAATTGTCCTGCAGGACATTTAGGAAATGGCAAGCCTTAGCTGAGTGTGCAGTACCTTCCGCCCAGTCTATATCTGAATAATTAAAATCCCCCATTATAGTAACACTTCTCATCCTTGCAGCTATTCCAAACTGTGGTAGGAGGTCCGCCTCCCCCTCTTCCCTCTGGTTAGGGGGCTTATAGCATATTCCCAGTATTATTTTCCCCTTGATATCTTCCCTTTGTAGCTTTACCCATAATGATTCAACCTCCTCCCTTGATCCACTAGTAATGTCATCCCTCACATTTACTTGTACGTCATTTTTTTATATGCAGGCATACCCCTCCCCCTTTTTTGCAATCCCTATCCCTGCAATATAGGGAATACCCCTGAATGGTAACCAGCCAATCACCGCTATCTCTTAAGCAGACAGCAATTAAATTTACCTAGCTGTCTCTCTGTTAAGCAGAGAAACCAAAAACTATCATACATTAATCCTAGCATCTACCTAGGTGGGTGCTACATATGCAAATTATGTTCTGTGCTAGAAACACCATATAAGTGCCCTAATAAGACAATAATAAAATAGAGTGTATAATAATCAACATGTGAAAGGAATTCCAAAAAGAAAGAATCAAATCTTCATGTGAATCCTACTCCGTGAAGCCGTCACCAAAAAAGAGACTCGATTCTGCTTACCGGATGAATATGACTCTTTATCTTTAAGAGATTTTACCTGGTTACATACAAAGTTTCACACTTCTGGTTCACTTCCGGTACACGCGATGATGTCACAGCAGGCTATTCCCTATGTGTTTTGTTATAAATTACATCTTCCATGGTATGGAAACCATCATTTGTGACAAAATGTGTAGGGTGGAGCCTGTTGTGATGTCATCATGTATTCCGGAAATTAACCGGAATTGCAGAGCTTAATAATTATCCAGCAGTTTTCACACTATGTGGAGCCTTTGGTTTTCTTTTTATTGGTATACTCCTACATGCATTTATTATTGACCTGGAGGTGAGCCCTGTGCTAGTATTCATTGAAAGAGGACCTGTCTCGGAGAGGGAAATATTTGGAGGCTGGGATTGTGGACCTGTATGCATATTTTAAGCGTGTTATGACTCTTAAAGATAAAGAGCCATATCCATCTGACAAGCAGAATTGAGTCTCTTTTTTTGCTTCAAGGAGTGGCATTCACATTAAGATTGGAGTCTTTCTTTTTGCAATTCCTTTCACATCATATATTGATTATTGGACACTCTATTGTATGGTATTTCTAGCATAGCACATTATTTGCATACTCTTAAAATAGTACCATTCGTTTTCATGTGGTAAGGGTAGACTTTATGTGGGTAGGTCCCATGTTTAAAGACTGCTAATTATAAACTCAAATACAACTAAACTGTTAAAGGGATATGCATATTTTATTGTGTTTGTGTATGTGTGCTTAAAAATGACATACAACGTATGTATACAGTAGGATTTTACGGATATTCTGTGATTTACCTGATTTCCCCAGTTCATTTTTAACAACTTTCCTATGACTGTAAACTGTGCATGCACAATCTTTAATATTCTATTTAGAAAAAAAAAATCAAATAAATGCAAAATGCCTACCATTTCAAGGTAATAATCTGATTTTGGAGCATACCAACTCTCTGAAACTAGAGTCTAGAGTTTAAAGTGTCATAACAGTTACCAGAATTTTCTATTTCATTCTTGTGGCGGCTCTGAATGGTTAAAAGTTAAAATCTGAATAGCTGATACTGTCTGAGTAGTTGGTATTGGTTATTCCCCTTAACTTCATCAGCCCTCTTAGCACAATTTTGTATGACCTATTGGGTGAAACACCCAATTTTAGAACTTGATATTTTTTATTGCTTTTAATTTTTCAACTAAAATTTGAAATGATCTGCTTTGTGTACGTTTTTTCTTGTATAAACACACCTTTTCAGCTGATTGCTGAAATGTGGACGGTGGACTTTTAGGTGGTTGGCACAAACTTTTTCGAACATATCCCTAAGCACATATTTTATTTACCTGGAGTGTGTATATCACTTTATTGCTGACAACTGATACGGACCAGTAGCATGTAGACCACTTTTGAAAAATTATGGACAGTATAATAATAATCTGGGAAATAAACTGGTTAGATAGCCAAAGTCTGCATATTTGCTCTGTGCTTGGAAATATCTGTGTGGGAAGAGATATATTTTTGTCACTCCTTTAGCACAAATAAAAGTGTCCTGAAAAGCCCCAAATCTGGTGAGTAGACTGACCTTAAAAGATCTTTTTAATGAAAGATTATTATACAAATATTTCCAGTTATCTGTGTCTATGTAAAGAAGAGGGACAGGGGGATAAAATCCAACCATGCCAACTCTTACCTGCAAAGAATAAGTAAGGAATGTCTGCAATGGTCAGAATTAGGTCTACCCATATATGATGTTCCACAATCCAACTGCAATCAGCTGGACTGAGTAAACATAACACACAGGAATAAAGGTATACTGCAGGGTGCTATTAGCCTAAGCCTAGCCATACACATTATTGTTCATTTACACTAAGCCCACAGTATTTTTGCAGGCTGGTGTCTGTTGTATACCAGGAGTGAGGGGGCTACACTGTATGTTTCCTATTTCACACCCATTCTGCACTATATATTTCCTATTCTATACCACTTAGTTCTGCACGTTGCACTGTATGCTTCCTTTTTTCGCACTGCATAATTTTGAACACTGAACTGTATATTTCCTATTCCACACCACTTCAATCCACACTAGAGATGGAAAGGCCTGGAAAAAAAAAGAGAAAAACTGGGGGGAAAAAAAGTTTGTTTTTTTCTTTATCAGGGCCGTTTTTTGTTTTTTTTCTGGAAATATTGGAATAAAAAGAAGTGTGGAATATGTTCTTTTACAAAGATAAGTAATATATCTACAACATAGTTTTCAAACTATATAACATGAAGATCTTAGTGAAAGATTTCTGAGACTTTACGTAAAGTTTTAAATTATTGCAAGTTCTTTCAGCTGAAGACAAGCAAATCCTGGAATACAGTTCAATTAATGCTGTACTTCTCAATGCAGTTCTCAAAGAATAGAAATATGCATTTCTGCTGCTAGGAGCACTTCAGGGGAACAGCTCTAGTTTAGTTTGCTTGTGGTATTCCTCTTGTACCTCCTACAGTTGGATGATTGTTGGGATACAGTAGGTGATAGTTTCTGTCCTCTCGGGCCTTAACCACTTGCCGTCCACGTGCCGTCTTTTGATGGCAGCAGTCTGGCAGCTCTGCGCGAATCGGCGAAAATAGACGTTGATCGCGTGCACAGCTAGGGGGCGCGCGCGGGCGCACTCTCCAGCGCGGTCGCGCCGGTCCCATTTGTTGCCGGACCGTTCAGTCAACATGAATAGACCAATGGATTTGGGTCTATTCACGTTGATCGTCTGGTGAATAGGATTTCTTCCCCTACCTGTGAAATGTAAACACAGGTAGGGGAAGTGATGTCATCTCCCTTCTCTGCTTTCTTTTCCGTTGCAGAGAGGAGAGAGAGACATCTAAAAACGTGAGTTGCACAAACAGCACACTGACACCAGGTCACATAGGCACATTTAACCCTTTGATCGCCCTCTGATCGCCCCCCCAGTTAACCCTTTCACTCCCTGTCACCCCCTGTCACAGTATCATATAGTGCAACGATCTTATTTTTACCGATCGCTGTACTTGTGATCCTTGTGACGCTAAATCAGTGTTAGGGTAGATAGTATTAGGCCTAGTTAGGTGTAAATACCCCCCTTGCCCCCCCAATAAAGGTTTTAACCCCTTGATTGCCCCCTGTCACCCGTGATCACCGTATAAGTGTCACGGGTGACGCTAGCTAGCTAGATAGTTTTTTTTCCCCATCAGATTACCCGCCGTATATTATTTTATATACCTTTTATAGGTTTTAACCCCCGATCGCCCGGCGGTGAGCCCAGTTAGGTTTTAGTGTGCGTTAGGGTCAGCGGAAATACCAGGCAGGGCCAGTTAGCGAGGTACTCTGACACGCACTCACACATTAGGTAGGTTCTAGATATTATTGTAATATCTGATCAGATCAATATCTGCGATCTGATCAGATCTATATTAGCGTCCCCCTTAGATTTAGTGTTCTAAAAAATGCAGTGTTAGTGGGATCAGCCCAGATAACTGCTAACACCTGCGTTTAGCCTCTCTGGCCAGCCCAGCCCACCCAAGTGCAGGATCAATAGATCACTGTCACTTACAAAACACAAAACACATATCTGCAGCCTTCGCAGAGATCACGCCCGATCCCTGCGAATTCTGACAGTGAATTTGGTAGCGGCTCTGACAACCAGGTGCACTTTTTTGCCTGTGAGTCTCACTTGTGTACCTATAAATTTAGAGACCATGTCTAATCCGAGGTACACTAGTGAAGAGGCCTACGCGATTGTGAGTATGACAGATGAGAGCGATGGAGAAGCCTCACTGTCAGATTCAGACTCACCAATCGAGTTGATATTCGACAGCGGCTCCATGACAGATAGCTCTGATGATTGGGTGGTCCCTGCTAAGGTCAGGCATACCAGATCCTGTTTAGCTGGCGCTGAGGTGCAAGAACCGCAGGGCTCTTGTATGGAGCAGAGACCCAGTACTAGCGCTGCTACCCCTTCTGGTGACCTGGCAAGCACCAGCGGCCTAAAACATCCTGGTCATACAATCAGCACTGCAGTAACACTTGGTGACATGGCGAGTCCCATAAGTGCAGTTCAAGCTGGTGTGGCTAGCATGAGTAATGCCCCTCAGCCACGAAGACGAAGAACACAGGCCCGCAGAGCCCATAGTACCCTTGCTGACGCGCTTGCAAACCCTGATTGGCAACCCACCACTGATGCAGCGCCCGTACTTCCCCCATTCACTGCCCAGCCCGGAATTCAGGTGAATACAGTTGATTTTAGGGCCATTGATTTTTTTTCGCTGTATTTCACCGAAGATCTCTATAGATCTATTGTGGACCAAAGCAATTTATACGCTGGTCAATACATCGCCGCTAATCCCCATTTGTCCCTTGCCAGAAATTGGAAACCAATTTCGGTTTCCGAATTTAAGACCTTTTTGGGCCTCACCCTCAACATGGGCATACATCATCTACCTGAATTGCGGTTATATTGGTCCAATGACTCAATTCATCACATGTATGTCTACTCTGCTTCCATGGCCAGGACACGATACGAGCAGATTCTGTGGTTCATGCACTTCAGTGACAATCGACTCGATCGTCCATATGGAGACCCTGAATTTGACCGGCTCTACAAAATTCGGCCCCTCATAAACCACTTCAACCAGACGTTCGCAGCACATTTTATTCCCAACCAAGTTGTGTGCGTGGACGAGTCCCTGATTAAATTTGCTGGCTGTCTTGTTTTCCAACAGTACGTCCCCAACAAGCGTGCCAGATACGGGGTCAAGTGTATAAGCTATGTGACAGGGCCACAGGCTATACATGTAGTTTTATGGTTTATGAGGGCCTAGATAGCCGCATAGAGCCGGAAGGATGCCCAGACTACAAGGGGAGTGCTGGCAACCCTTATTCGGAAAGGGGTACCATTTGTACGTGGACAATTACTGCAGAAGCGTGCCACTTTTTAGTCACTTACTTGATCATCAAATTGGCACATGTGGCACCGTGCGACCTAATCGCCGGGGCTTCCCCCAACGGCTGGTAGATTCCCGACTTAGTCGGGGGGAGAGAGCCTGCTTGAGATGTGGTAATTTGCGTGCGATGAAGTGGAGGGATACAAAGGATGTTTTTATTCTTTCCTCCATTCATGCAGTCACAGCTGTCCAAATTAGAAGGGCGACTGGTGTTGTGGAGAAACCCTTCTCTGTCCACCAATATAATCTTAATATGGGAGGGGTGGACCTCAATGACCAGTTATTGGCGCCCTACTTAATTGCCCGTAAATCCAGACTTTTGGCTTTGTTGAACGCTTTTGTGCTATACAAATAGTCAGGACGGACTGGACCTCTCCTGCAATTCCAGGAAGAGATCATCAGAGCCCTTCTGTATCCAGATGGCTCTGCACCCCAAGTTCCCAATCTACATGCAGTGAGCCGGCTGCATGGACGGCATTATCTACATGCCATCCCTGGTACCCCTACCCAACGATACCCCAAAAAAAGATGTCGTGTCTGCCGACGATACAGGCGTGACACCCGATATTGTTGCCCCACCTGTTTGAGCCAGCCTGGTCTCTGCATCGTTTTGAGCGCTACCATTCATTAGTTGAGTATTAGCGTAGGGAACAGCACTACATAGAAATAGGACACACTTTCACAGGGTCTCCAAAGATGTCACCGCATTTTTGGAGACCCTAACCTTTACTGTTTATTGTTATAAAAAAAAAAGCGTACCAAAAAAATAAATAAATAAAAAAAAATAAAAACCAAAAAAAAAAATAAATAAATAAAAACCAAAAACAGTTGTACGTTTCTTGTTTTTCTATCTCCATTTTCTCTCTATTCTCTTTCTATTGCTCTCTCTATTGTTGTTTATGCATATCTGTAATGTTTTGTTGCGGTTTATTATAGTGTTTTTTTTTTTTTTTGCAGGTATGCAATGTTTTATGTAACATGTAATTTTTTTATTCTTAGCAAGAATATTATTTTTTTATGTGTTACTGTTTTTATTAATCTTTATTTAATTTTCAGGTACGCCAGCTGCAGAGCTGATTTATTTAGGGTGACAGCAATAGCGTTTGCTCCCACTATATATAAAGCAGCGTTGTTGGCGGTGATTTCACCACCACAGTTAAAAAAAGAGCAAATATACCAGAGCATAGGGTCAGTGGGTGGAAATTGGGGCGGATTGCCCCTATGCTCCGGTATATTTTTTTTAAAAAGTGGCTATGCCCACCATTAGAAGTGGGAGGATGAAGGGAGGTTTCCTAATGGTGGGCATACCCACCGATTGGTTCTTTTTTTCAAGAAAAAAAGAACATTACAATATATGCCCAACAAGGACCAGCGACATACTAGTATGTTGCTGGTCTTCTCAGGCTCTCCTGTCCCACCGGGGAAAGTGAGAATGCAGCTGGTGGTTCTGCCAGCTTACCATAGAGCTGATTGAAGACTAGAATGGCTCCAATCATCTCCATGGCCTAAGAAACCGGAGGCTACGAGCATTTTGTGACTTCAGTTTCGCCAGATATAAACAGCGCCATTGGGAAATTGGGGAAGCATCTTATCAAACCGATTTTGGTGTGGTCAGATGCTTTAAGGGCTGGGGAAAGATCTAGAGTTTAGTAGACCCCAAAATGAAAAAAAAATTACTTGCGACAATACCTATTTTTTTCATAGGGGATATTTAAAATCCCTGTGATAAAAATAAAAATGATAAAAAAAAGAAAAAGATGAAAGGGACAGTGTAAAAGTAAAACAAAAAGCAAAATGAATAATATTAAAAAAAAAAAAAAATGCACCCCTGACCCCCGTGCATGCGCGCAAAGGTGGACGCAGGCATCAGTTTCATGTCATATGTAAACACCAATTTCATCATGCATGTGAGGTATTACCGCGAACGTCAGATCGAGGGCAGTAATTCTAGCAGTAGACCTCCTCTGCAGATCTAAAGTGGTAACCTGTAAAGGCTTTTAAAAATGTATATAGTTTGTCGCCGCTTCGCGGGTGTGCGTCATTTTTAAAGCATGTCATGTTTGGTGTCTATGCTCTCGGCATGAGATCAACTTTTATATTTAACCAAACATTTGGGCAAAATAGTATGTTTTTGTGCATTAAAATTCAAAAAATGTTTTTTCCCCAAAAATTGCATTTGAAAAATCGCTGCGCAATTACTTTGTGAAAAAAAAAAATGTAACACCCACTATTTAAATCTGTAGGGCCTCTGCTTTAAAAAAATATATAATGTTTGGGGGTTCAAAGTCATTTCTAGCAAAAAAAAAAGGATTTTTTCATGTAAATAAAAAGTGTCAGAAAAGACTTGGTGGTTCAAGTGGTTAGAAGAGTGGGTGATGTTGGGCATAAAATGCCAGGACAGTTCAAACCCCCCCCAAATGACACCATTTTGGAAAGTAGACATCCCAAGCTATTTTCTGAGAGGCATGTTGAGTCCATGGAATATATTATTTGTTTGTCATAAATGATTGAAAAGTGACAAAAAAAAAAATTACACAAAGTTGTCACTGAAATTATATATTGCTCACCCATGCCATGGGTATGTGTGGAATTACACCCCAAAATACATTCTGCTGCTTCTCCTGAGTATGGGGATACCCCATGTGTGAGACTTTTTGTGAGTCTATCCGTGTACGGGACCCCGAAATCCAATCACCGCCTTCAGTATTTCTAAGGGCGAAAATTTATGCCTTCACCCCATACTACCTATCCAGGTTGCGGAGGCCATGAAATGCCCAAATAGCAAAAAAAAAAACAAATGACCCCATTTTGGAAAGTAGATACCCCAAGCTATCTGCTGAGAGGCATGTTGAGTCCATGGAATATTTTATATTTTGCCACAAGTTTCGGGGAAATGACAATTTGTATTTATTTTTTTTACACAAAGTTGTCACTGAAATGATATATTGCTCACACATGCCATGGGTATATGTGGAATTACACCCCAAAATACATTCTGCTGCTTCTCCTGAGTATGGGGATACCCCATGTGTGAGACTTTTTGGGAGCCTATCCGCGTACAGAACCCCGAACACCAATCACCGGCTTCAGGATTTCTAAGGGCATAAAATGGGGATTTTACTTCTCTGTACCTATCACGGTTTTGGAGGCCCTGAAATGTCAAGGTACCACAAAACCCCCCAAATGACCCCATTTTGGAAAGTAGACACCCCAAGGTATTTGCTAAGAGGCACAGTGAGTATTTTTCAGCTTTCATTTGAAAATGAAGAAATAAACAGAATTTTCAAAACTTTGTGACAAAATGTGAGATCTGCAAAATACTCAAAATACTTCTCAGCAGATAGCTTGGAGTGTCTACTTTCCAAAACGGGGTCATTTGGGGGGGGGGGGGGGGTTGTGCTATCTGGGCATTCAATGGCCTCCGAAACTGTGATAGGGAGTGAGGAGTAAAATCACCTTTTTTACGCACTTAGAAAGCCTGAAGGCGGTGATTGGATTTTGGGGGTCTGTACGCGGCTTGACTGCCAGAAAGTCTCACATATGTGGTATCCCTGTATTCAGAAGAAGCAGCAGAATGTATTTTTGGGGTGTAATTTCACATATACACATGGCATGTGTGAGCAATATATCATTTTAGTGACAACTTTGTGTAATTTTTTATTTTTTTGGTCATCTTTCAATCACATGACAAAAAAATAAAATATTCAATGGGCTCAACATGCCTCTCGGCAAATTCCTTGGGGTGTCTACTTTCCAAAATGGGGTCATTTAGGGGGGTTTGTACTGCCCTTCCATTTTAGCACCTCAAGAAATGAGATAGGCAGTCATAAAATAAAAGCTGCATAAATTCCAGAAAATGTACCCTAGTTTGTAGACGCTATAACTTTTGCGCAAACCAATAAATATACGCTAATTATTTTTTTTTTACCCAAGACATGTGGCTAAATGCATTTTAGCAAAAATGTATGACTAAAATTTAGTTTATTGTATTTTTGTTATAACATAAAGTTGAAAATAATAATTTTTTTCAAAATTTTTGTCCTTTTTTTGTTTATATCACAAAAAATAAAAAGCACAGTGGTGAACAAATACCACCAAAATAAATCTCTATTTGTGGGAAAAAAAGGATGCAAATTTTGTTTGGGTATTGAAAAAAGTGCTCTGGTCCGAAAGCTGAAAAACCTTCCGGTTGGTAAGTGGTTAATTGACAGGTAAGAGGGTAAAATTGTCTGACAAATTAGCTTATCTTTTTTAACCTTTAAATGATTCCATTTGTAATAAAAAAAATAATTTTAAAAAGAAAGTTTAGTTTATTTACTGAATAAGCTGTACTTTTATTTCAGGCATAATACTTTTATATACACTGCATTTCACCTTCCCGATGTAACAAAATTACTTTCAATTTGTAAAACTACTCCATGCTGATTTTTTTTTGTTTGAATTTTTCTGAAAATGTCCATTTTTTTTCTGAAAAAAACAGGAGTAAAAATGTTTTTTTTCCCATGGCCTCAAAATTTCCGGAATTATTACATCTCTAATCTGCACATTGTACTGCATGTTTACTACCTCTTGCCAAGCCATTATGCACATCATGTTATTCTGCACGCTGCTTTTTCCACACCATCTTGCACACTGCACTGTACCGTTTCCTATTTCACACTGCCTCATTCTGCACACTGCACCTTGCAAACCTTACTTTATACTCTGTGGATCAAATTTATCAAAACTGGGGCAGACAGAATCTGGAGCATTTGTGCATGGCAAACAATCAGCTTTTATCTTCAGCTTGTTCACTTAAGCTTTGAAAATGAAAGCTAGAATCTGATTGATTGACACGCACAAGGGCTCCAGATTCTGGCTGCTCCAGGTTTTGATTAATTTTCCTCTGTATGCTTTGTTGTACATTATACACTTTATTGCCTCAGCTGCTACCTGCTAAGAAGTGCCCTATTTTTTTAAAAAAAAAACTCTCCCTTAAAGCACACCTCCCAACTATTTGAGATGGGAACGGGGGATACCTATTAGCAAAGGTATTTAGGCATAGGACACACCCCCTGCCATGCCCCCTTAAAGGAGAATTATACAAAAAATTATTAATTAAACCCACAAGAGATTTTTTTTACCACTACTATTTCTTTATATTGGGTTTTGACATTTAGAAATGTAGCAATTTAGAAATTGCATAAAAGGTTTAGCACTGGGAAACACTTTTTGAAAGTTGAAAATGCATTTTATATACAACTATGTAGATCACACCAAAATGAGGGACAATTGAGGAGGAAAGAGGGACAAGAGGGGCTTTGTTCCAAATCAGGGATAGTCCCTCGAAAACAGGGACAGTTGGGAGCTATGCTTTAAGGTACAATCAGATAAAGTGTTAGAAGAGCATACCTAATGGAATAGTTAAACTTTTTAAAAATAATTCTGTCTTGATGTTTATGTTGTTATGTGTCTGTGAGGTCTCACTTGCGGCACAGTAATTAAAGCATATTTTGTGGGTACATAGAACCTAGGATATGTATGCAGTGTATACAAGGAGAAGGTTCTATTAGCCATTTCCCATTAAGCCACTCCCAAAGCTGGTGCTGTCTGGCCATGCCCACCTTTTGTTAGGGCACCCTAAACAGCACACTAACAATCCTAATAATGCCCCTATTGACCCTCATCCTGATACACCTGATAGGGAGCCCAAAGGCTTGCTGAAGGACTGTATGCTCCAAGCAAGCTGACAGCGCTGCTGCTAGTTGCAAGGCAGTGGCTTAGCATTGTCAGCCTGCAACAGGAAGTGCAGTTACTAAAATTATCTCTAGGTAAGAAAATTTGCAACAGATTAAAAAAAAAGTGCTTTGTTTGAAAAACTGTGTACAGCAAAGCAAGATGGCAAACATGCTGATAAAATGATTTTGGGTTTATATATAGTTTAAGAAAAGAATACGAAAAAAATATATTTATGCTGTGCATGCTGAATTTGTCTCATTTACCCCTGTGATCTTTTAGAATTATTCCATTAATTTCCATGACAGTTCAGTGACACTTTTCATTTGATGGCAGTGGATTACACTGCCTTAAGACAGCTTGGTCAAATGAGGCTAAGTTTCCACTTAAATTAGTCTCTATATTTTTAAACACAGAATCGTGCATGTCAAATGTTCCCCTAAAACGGTTTGTTTTTATTGATTGTGCACTAGCAATTTCTAGATACTAATTTAATATGGAATAATTTAATTACACATTTGCTGTTCATTAGAATCAGAAGCTATCTATGTTAGCATACCCAGATATACTATGCAATTTCTAGCAATTTGCCTTAAAGCCAGTACAAAAAAAATGAACAAAATAAACCGCAAAACCTTCAGTTAAGCTGTATCAGTGATTTTTTTTTCTTGCTAAGAAGCTTTCCAGTGAACTGCCTCTGTTCTCAGCTATAGAACTTGTTTGTTTTTAATGTTATCATAATTATTATACAGTATTTATATAGCGCCAATAGTTTGTGGAGCACTTTACAAAGTGGAGGGAGACAGAACAGTTACGATACAAGAGGAATCAGAGGGTTCTGCTTGCTAGAGCCTACAATTTAGCTTGACACATTTATTCATTTTTAGATAATTTCAAAAACATTATTTCACCAATGGCTTGATTTTCAAAAGTTAGGCAGGCCATACATGATTAATTTTTTTATTCGTTGAACAGAAAAAAATGTATTCCCCCATCTGCACATTCAATATGGTTGGGGGACTCACCCTATTGTATTGAGCTATTGTATTATGCTGGCAGGGAGTCTTTCATAGAAACATAGAAAAGTGACGGCAGAAAAAGACTGAGTAGTCCATCGAGTCCTGCCAGCATAATACAGGGTGGGCCATTTATATGGATACACCTTAATAAAATGGGAATGGTTGGTGATATTAACTTCCTGTTTGTGGCACATTAGTATGTGTGAGGGGGGAAACCTTTCAAGATGGGTGGTGACCATGGTGGCCATTTTGAAGTCAGCCATTTTGAATCCAACTTTTGTTTTTTCAATAGGAAGAGGGTCATGTGACACATCAAACTTATTGGGAAACCAAAAATGACTGGTATTTTTGGTATTTTTTTGGTATCCGACACTTCTATGCTCTACACGTCGTGGACTTTGATGCCTATGACCTTCGGACACGATCGTAAAGAGGACGCCACAACGATAGTCACACACTTCTCACCCTCTTCTCCCAACGTAACTGTTAGGTTGTGTTACCCGTCGTGTAACTTGTAAAATATTCACCAGTCTTTAACAAAAAGAACACTTTAAGGGTTATTCAAACTACACAGTGTACTGGGAGAAGGATAACTTTTTTGTTTTCAACCTAAGTTTTACCGACTGAAGTTTTACCGGTGGTACCAGTGGTGGGTAGAACTTTCCAAAGG
>BLSH010121637.1:2151553-2165494 GCA_018402905.1 Glandirana rugosa | reverse complement strand
GATTTTTGACACCCTAGGCGAAACCTCAGTTTGCCGCCCCCCTTGGCTCCACCCCTGACTCCACCCCCTTTTCCATGCCCAGCCTGATCAGCCCCAATCAAATGCAGCCTCATCAGCACCAATCAAATGCAACCTCACCAGCACCAATCAATACAGCCTCATCTGTGCCCATAAAATACAGCTTCACCAGAGCCAATCCATACAGCCTCACCTGTGCCCATCATATACAGCTTCACCAGGGCCCATCAAATACAGCTTCACCAGCGCCAATCAAAATCAGCCAAACCTATGCCCATCAAATACAGCTTCACCAGCCCCACTCAATACAGCCTCACCTGTGCCCATCAAATACAGCTTCACCAGCGCCACTCAATACAGCCTCACCTGTGCCCATCAAATACAGCTTCACCAGCGCCAATCAATACAGCCTCACCTGTGCCCATCAAATACAGCCTCACCTGTGCCCATCAAATACAGCTTCACCAGCGCCAATCAATACAGCCTCACTTGTGCCCATTAAATACATCTTCACCAGTGCCAATCAATACAGCCTCACCTGTGCCCATCAAATACAGCTTAACCTGTGCCCATCAAATACAGCTTCACCTGTTCCCATCAAATACAGCCTCATGGGGGTGGGGGGCGGAGGGGGGGGTATTTGGCAGATCAGTCACTATTTCTATACACATTTGCAGATGTCATGTGATAATACAATCTCATTATCTCAGTCACACAGTGTCAGTTTTTACATGAATCCATGCAGAGCAGCCAGTGACAGATCAACAGTGGCCAGGCGCCCTAGGCGGCAGTGCGCCCTAGGCGGCTGCCTATTCCGCCTAGTGGTAGAGCCAGCCCTGAGCAGAAGAGGACTCTGTATGGGTGAAAGAAGAGAAAAGTAAAGTGGCGCTGATCTGAGTGCAGCATTTGTTAGGAAACATAAGGTTTATTATGTGTTATCAAACGCACACGGTTTCAGCATTCAAAAACAGGCATGTAGTACGTTCCATGTGGGTCCCTGGCATCCGTACCGCTGGGCGTGGATGAATGCGAGCCCTGGCCACTTTGGGACACATGTTAAATATATCAAAGGAAATCACTATATAAAAACAATAACTAATAACGATGGGTGGAAGGGAGTTGGAACCAAATCTGCTATCCGCATATACTCACAGCTGGAGGATTGTAAAACAATCTCAGAAGACCGTAAGGGTCCTGTCAAAAAAATTTGTAAAAGATGAAATTAAAAAGGAATGATAAATTCAAAATAAGGATAAAAATAAATATAAAAATAAAATTTTATTTTATTTTTATATTTATCATTTGTGTGTTTAATTTTCAGATTTATTTTTTATATTTACTTTCATCCTTTATTTTGAATTTATCATTATTACTTTTTAACTTCATATTTTAATTTCATCTTTTTTTTTTTTTATAGCAGATTTGGTTCCAAAACCCCCTTGCACCCATCGTTTTAGTTATTTGTTTTTACATAGTGGTTTCCTTTGATATATTTAACATGTGTCCCGTGTCCGTAACTGTAGTGTTTCAGCCAGCGCTGGTCCTGCTGAGCCTTTTTGTTCTACGAGCCCGCCCGCCCGCCCCGTGTCCTATATCGCCCTCACTTAAGATGGCCGTTTCTCAAGCCTGGTGAAGGAGCACGCATGCTCTGAAAGCAAGGCGCTTTGCCACGCCCCCTGCTCGTCACGGACGCATAGGACGATGCAGTGACGTGCCTACCGCCCGCCCAGCTGATCCCCTGCAGCCCCGTAGCCTCGGAGACCACCGGAGTGGCCAGGGCTCGCGTTCATCCATGCCCAGCATTACAGATACCAGGGACGCACGGAACGTACTACATGCCTGTTTTTAAAATGATGAAACCGTGTGCGTTTGGTAACACGTAATAAACCTTATGTTTGCTAACAAATGCTGCACTCAGATCAGCGCCACTTTATTTTTCCCTTCTGTCATTGAACCGGCCCACTGAGCCATCGGCCCACCGGGAAACTCCCGGTAGTCCCGATGGCCAGTACAGGCCTGTGCCCCTCCAGCAAAGAGATATGCTCCTTCCAGCAAAGAGACATGCCCATCCAGCAAAGAGACATGCCCCTTCCAGCAAAGAGACATGCGACTTCCAGCAAAGAGACATGCCCCCTCCAGCAAAGAGACATGCCCCCTCCTGCAAAGATACATGCCACCTCCAGCGAAATGACATGCCCCCTCCTGCAAAGAGACATGCCCCCTCCTGCAAAGAGACAAGCCCCCTCCAGCAAAGACACATGCCCCCTCCAGCAAAGAGACATGTTTCCTCTTGCAAAGAGACATACCCCATCCAGTAAAGAGACATGCCCTCTACAGCAAAGAGACATGTCCCCTCCTGCAAAGGGACATGCCCCCTACAGCAAAGAGAAATGCCCCCTCCGGCAAAGAGGCATGCCCAATACAGCAAAGAGACATGCTCCCTCCTGCAAAGAGACATGCCCCCTCCTGCAAAGAGACATGCCCCCTCCAGCAAAGACGCATGCCCCCTCCAGCAAAGAGACATGTTTCCTCTTGCAAAGAGACATGCCCCATCCAGCAAAGAGACATGCCAACTCCAGCAAAGAGACATGTCCCCTCCAGCAAAGAGACATGCCCCCTCCGGCAAAGAGACATGCCCAATACAGCAAAGAGACATGCCCCTCCAGCAAAGAGATATGCCCCTTCCAGCAAGGAGACATGCCCATCCAGCGAAGAGGCATGCCCCTTCCAGCAAAGAGACATGCCCCTTCCAGCAAAGAGACATGCCCCCTCCAGCAATAAGACATGCCCCCTCCTGCAAAGATACATGCCCCCTGCAGTAAAAAGACATGCCCCCTCCTGCAAAGAGACAAGCCCCCTCCAGCTGAGAGACATGCCCCCTCCAGCAAAGAAACATGTTTCCTCCTCCAAAGAGACATGCTCCCTCTAGCAAAGAGACATTCCCTCTCCAGCAAAGAGGCATGCCCCCTTCAGCAAAGAGACATGCCCCCTCCTGCAAAGAGACATGCCCCTCCAGCAAAGATACATGCCTCCTCCTGCAAAGAGACATGCCACCTCCTGCAAAGAGACATACCCCCTCCAGCAAAGAGGCATGCCCCCTCCAGCAAAGAAACATGCCCAAAAACATAATCTCAGCTCACAGGTATATGAATTGTGCAACACCATGAAAGCCCCTCCTCTTCACCACCACCAACCAACTAATCTCCAATCCCGACTCAGTGATGCAACATGCAGTGACGGCAGCGCTGCAGTGGCAGTGAGTGCTCCTGCTGTTAAAGCCTGTGCTATCCCATCACAAATACCAGGGAATGTAACAATGAATGATGATGATGGGTGTGATCAATAATATCAATCAGGATGAATGTAATATTAATAATATAATCATATAAAATATTGGGCGATGTAATAATAAATTATAATAAATAATGATGAGAGTAATAATATAATACAGTATGTGCACAGTAATATATATATAAATAACATGAGGGGTAATAATAAATGAGATAAAACAATATGAGGGGTAATAAAAGATAATATAAAATAAATAAAATAATAGGAGGGGTAAGGCCTAATGCACACAAGCATTTTTTTACATTGTATACGCTGTATACAATGTTAAGCCGCGTTTAGGCGCTTAGGTGCATGTGCATTTTTAAGCTGTAAATATGTGATTGGTCACTGTAATGTCAGGAAAACCAGAAAATTCCTGTCTGTACATTACCCAAGAGTCCTTTGCCGTGTGATTGGGGGGTAGGGCAGAGGAGGACAGAGGAGAGACAAGAGGGCCAGTTATGTGACCCAGGAAGAACCCATTACTGCAGTCGAGGCTCATCCTAAACTCTGGGATCTGGCCCACCCATTACATGGCGACCACCTAAAGAAAATCAGATCCTGGCAGGATATAAGCGCGACAATAATCCCGTGCTGGGAACACATAAGCAATGGAGACAGAAAGCAGACAAGTCTATTTTCATTGAGTGCATGATCTGTTTTTTGTGTAATGTAAATTTAAGAATGCATAACCCTTATTGACCCTTATTTTCCACTTTTCTTTAGGCAAAATATTCCAGCGCCATTGGAAATCCCTCCGGGATCGAGTCAAGAGGGATCTCGAAGAGGAGGACAAGGCAGAAAGGAGTGGAGTAACAACCCCTGCCAAGAAACACCATGTATATCATAACAATTTGGCCTTCTTGCGTCAATGCATGATCAATAGCAACAGAGAGTATGCTTTTTTTTGTGTTCTTTCTTCATCATATATTTCCCTACATGCATTGCTTTGCAGGCGATTTAAATTTTACAGGGATATTGTTTAACTTTTTAAATTTTATTCTCTGCAGGACAACATCTAGCATTGTTGACCGTAGGAAGGAGACTGTGGAAGAGCCAGAGGTGGACAGACTTACCAGTGCCATTTACAGCACTGGCCACGCATTTCCCCATGACACCAGTGTGTGGACACAAGAGGTAACTGTCTGTGCATTATGTCTGCCTGTCTATCTCAATATCTGTCTGTCTATCTACATGCCATTTGTTCTTTTGCAGGAATCCAGTTACTTGGAGTTGGTGTCATATGGCAACCAAGAACATGGGGAGATGGGCGGTCATGGCGGTGTCCATGGCCGCAATCAGGATCCCCCAATGGCCCCCGGGACCTCAACAGCACTAGCACTCCTCTCTCAATTTTAGCCCCCTCCTTAATGCCAGCCACCACCTATCATGCCCCAGACCTCATTTTACCCCCCCCCCCCCACTCCTACAGTGAATTTTACCTTCAACCACCCATTTTCCACAGGACCGAACACTGCCTTCATATCCTGGACCCTGATACCAGCGAGTGTTTGGGCCTGAATGCCAGCCCCAATCATTCCCCCGTCTCCAATCCCCACATCCCAATGGTGATCAGGCATCCCCTCCACCTATCAACAGTTGTGATGAAGCCTATTTATTATATTTGTGAAAAATAAATATATCTGTTAAAAATAAATTTTGTATGTTTTTTTGGTTTTGTATGATGTACAGTATCTCACAAAAGTGAGTACACCCCTCACATTTTTGTAAATATTTTATTTTATCTTTTAATGTGACAACACTGAAGAAATGACACTTTGCTACAATGTAAAGTAGTGAGTGTCCAGCTTGTATAACAGGGTAAATTTGCTGTCCCCGCAAAATAACTCAACACACAGCCATTAATGTCTAAACCGTTGCCAACAGTACACCCCTAAGTGAAAATGTCCAAATCAGGCCCAGAGTGTTAATATTTTGTGTGGCCATTTGTCTCTCCATTTGGCCGTGCACACAGCAAAAGCACATTCCAGAACACGGCATGCACTGCTGAGCAGATAATTGTACATGTTTTGTTGATGACCATAGCCACTCTATGGCCTCATGAGATTTTCGGCCAGTCCAAAGGCCTCGTCTGCTACCATGACCAATGGCAAGCTGAATTCCTCAGTGCAGTGTAGAGGCCCGTTCGAATGCCAACTCACGAAATATGCGGGTGTCGCCTTGGCTACCATATGCTCCAACATCCACAGCAAGGAATCTCAGATGTGCAGCCAATGCCAGGAGGACCACCGATAAATATTTTTTATAATTAAAATACGATGATCCAGAGTGGGGAGGCTTCTTCACCCTGATGTGTTTGCCATCAAGGGCACCAATACAATTGGGGAACTGAGTTTTCTCCCAAAACCAGTTGACAACTGCTTCCCAGATGTCTTTTGTGGGTCCAGAGTATATACTGCAGTCCGCATAGTATATATATATATATATATATATATATATATATATATATATAGTCCGTATAGTATATATATATATCAGTTGAGAGTATATAGTTCAGTCATTGTTGTATAAATAATACAGTGGAGAATATATAGTACAGTCAGTGTAGTAGATATAACACGGTGTATTGAAGTGGTTAAGGGGAACCCACAGCAACATTTTTTTTTAAAAATGGCGTGGGAGTCCCCCCCAAAATCCATACCAGGCCCTTCAGGTCTGATTTGGATTTTAAGGGGAACACCGCAGCAATTTTTTTTAAAAAATGGCGTTGGGGTCCCCATCAAAAAATCCGTACCAGACCCTTATCCAAGCATTCAACCTGGCAGGTCAGGGGAGGGGAGGACGAGTGAGCACCTCCCTCCTGAACCATACCAGGCCACATGCCCTAAAGATGTGGAGAGTGCTTTGGGGTCCCCCCAACTCACCTTGTCCCCATGTTGATGGGGACAAGGGCCTCTTCCCAACAACCCTGGCCGGTGGTTGTCGGGGTCTGCGGACGGGGGGCTTATCAGAATCTGGAAGCCCCCTTTAACAAGGGGCCCCCAGATACCCACCCCCCCATGTGAATGAGTATCGGGTACATCGTATCCCTGCCCATTCACCAAAAAAGCTGTGAAATGTAAATAAAAACAACCGGTGTTTGACAAGTCCTTTATTAAAAAAATGGGGGGGACAAAATGTGGGACTTTGAATGAGACACCTGGGGGAGGGGGAAGAGTGGGTGCCTCCATCCCTGTAATACGTAGAAAAAAGGTTTGGGACTTTAGATAAGGCACAAGGAGGAGACCAGATGCTGATCAAAAATATAAAACTGTATAATACAGATAATGTAATGAACACCATAATAGCGACATTATACATGAAAAGAGACACATATAGGCCAATGTTAATCCGCATAAAATTATTTTTGTACAGAAGAATTACATTACATGAAATTCATAGGTTAAAAAACATATATGCATGCAACAGTGTAAGCTCTACATGTTTCGGGGATTATACCACCTCATCAGGTGCAGGGTGAAATGTCTATAAAACAAAGAATATATAATGTGTGTAAGACTCAAAACATCATTTATTTAAAAAAATAGCTCTGTCTTCTCCCCGATCCATCTTCTCCGCGATCCATCTTCTCCCGGTGCCGTCTCTCCAGGTGCTGTCTTCTCCCCGAGCTGCCTTCACCTGTGCCGCTGTCTTCTTCCTCCCTGCCGCTGTCTTCTTCCTCGCTGCCGCTTACCTGCTGTAAACAAAAAAGATGCTCTTCTCCTGAT
Source organism: Glandirana rugosa (assembly GCA_018402905.1). NCBI lineage: Eukaryota > Metazoa > Chordata > Amphibia > Anura > Ranidae > Glandirana > Glandirana rugosa. The sequence goes on along the minus strand of BLSH010121637.1, from coordinate 2,158,418 downwards.
GCTGTCTTCCTCCGTTGTGACGTCCCCCGCTGTCTGACACCACTTATGTAGCCTTGGGACGTGACAAGGGGGCGGGTTCTCTGGGTGAGGTTATCGGATGGCCATGTCCCATGGCTACATAAGAGCTGTCAGAGGAAGAAGACAGCGGCATGGGGGAAGACAGCTTGGGGAGAAGATGGCACTGGGAGAGACAGCACTGGGAGAAGACGGACCGGGTAGAAGGACTTGTCAAAAACAGGCTCTTGGCTTTTTTACATTTTACAGCTTTTTTGGTGAATGGGTAGTAGTACGATGTACCCGATAACCATTCACATGGGGGACGGGATCTGGGGGCCCACTTGTTAAAGGGGCTTCCAGGTTCCAATAAGCCGCCAACCGCAAACCCCCGACAATCACAGCCCAGGGTTGTTGGGAAGAGGCCCTTGTCCCCATCAGCATGGGGATAAGATGCTTTGGGGTGGGGGGTGCAGAGCCCCCCTGCCACAAAGCACCCATCCCCCATCTTGAGGGAATGTGGCCTCGTACGGTTCAGGAGGGGGGGCACCCACGTCAATTTTTTTTACATTTTGGTGTGGAGTTCCCCTTAAAATCCCTACGCAGTTTTTTCCTTGATTTTTTTATCTATATTGAGGGGGGCCGGCAATACATTACAGCTGCGAGCAAGTTTAAGAGACTTTTTTCCTTTAGAAAGGTCATTTTGCTGTGGCAGTAGTCTAAACATCACACAGATGCACCACTTTACAGGCAGACTAAGGGGACTCCCCAGGCACAAAATTTAAAGGAATATTTCATTTTTATTTTTACACTTTAATCATTATTAAAATCACTGCTCCTGAAAATACGATTGTTTTGAAAAACTTTTTTTTTCATTGATACATGCCCCTTAGGGCAATACCCAGGTCCCCATATACTTTTTATGGCAATAACTTGCATGTAAGCCTTTAAAATTAGCACTTTTGATTTTTCATGTTCGTGTCCCATTGACTTTAATAGGATTCGCATGTTAGCACAAATTTTTTGCTTGTTCGCGGTTTTCTGCTGCGAACCGAACATACAGCAACTTACCAATTGCTCTGCGATACATGTCATTGTTGGGTAGCAAGTTTTCGGCTACATTGCTCTTTTGATAGCCTGGTTCCATACGAGTTTTCACTTCCTTTGCATCTTGCATATGGAATTGTTCCAAGATTTCTAACATTTTCTGAGATTTATTTAAGAAGAAACTTCCATCTTCTTCTGTTCTTTGATTTCAAAATTGTATTTTAACTCGTGAACTGATTGTAATCCCCTTCTTGTTCAAAACAAGTTATAATGTCATCAACATAGATAAGGATGTATATCCATCTGTCTTCTTGATTCCTGGAATAGAGACAGGTGTCTGCTTTACTTCTTGAAAATCCCTGTCGGAGAAGCAGCAATGGAGATCCGAACAATCGTTCTGGAGATCGGAATGTTCGTTGTAATCGTAACGATCATTCCAATCAGAAAGTTTGTACGCAACTGCGCCTCCGCGGCACTGTGGGACAGCGCACACGCAGGCGCAGTCAGGGCCCTCAAGGTGTCCAATGAGCACCAAGGGTGCCCTATTTAAGGCAACCCCTGATGACAGCAAATCGCTGGATCGTCTTCAGTCTCCCTTGCATCTGTATCAGAATTCTGTTCCTGTGTTTCCCGTTGTGACCTGGCTTGCCCTTTGGACCTGCTACTGCTCTGCTCTTCTGGCTTTCGACCCTGGCTCTGCTCCTGACTCTGGCTTGCAGTCTCCTGTGTTTGACCCCTGGCTTGCCTAACGGACTTTGCTACAATTCTCCTGTGTTTGACCCCTGGCTTGCCTAATGGACTTTGCTACAATTCTCCTGTGTTTGACCCCTGGCTTGCCTAACGGACTTTGCTTCAATTCTCCTGTGTTTGACCCCTGGTTTGCCTAACGGACTTTGCTACAATTCTCCTGTGTATGACCCAGCTTGTCTTCCTGATTACTTTGCTCCTGTTACCAGATCTGCCTGCAGCACAGATGCCCACTTCAGCATCCTCTGCTGTTCCTGCACTCCAGGTCAAGTCTATGCCTGCAGTTGGTAACCCGTGCTTCTCTTCGCACTGTACCTCCTGTGTCACTTTCAGGGGTATACTGCGTTTAGCCACAAGGGGGTCCCTCTCAGCATCTCGGCTTCAGGATCAGGTACGTGACAATCCCTCTCTAGTAAGCACTTAATTTGCTTTCTCATTCCACATCCTTGCAGATTGTTTAAGACTGTATATGCATTTCTGAAGTTTACACACAAGTTTGTCTCCTTGCTCAAACCCTGGTGGTTGCTCCATGTAGAGATCTTCCTTAATGTCACCATATAGGAAAGCAGTTTTAAAGTCTAGGTGTTTCACTTGCATGCAACGCTAAGAAGCGTTCTGATGGTGGAGTGTTTTACGACAAGAACACATGTTTCATCGCAATCGTCACTGAATTTCTGGGAGTAACCCCTGGCAGTTAGTCTGATTTTGTATTTGTGCATATTCCCTTCTGCATCTGGCTTTACTTTGAAAGTCCACTTACTTCCTATAGTTTTGCGGTTAAAAGGGAGCTTTGTGAGTGTCCAGGTTTTATTTTCTTGAAGTGACTTTAATTCTTCTTCTGCTGCCTTTCTCCATTTATTGGCTTCACATTTTGGCAGTTTTTACATGTCTTCCCAGGATGTTGGTTCAAGTACGTTGTGTGTATTGTTGTTTGACAGTGTATGACAGCTTGCAGTGTGTAGTCCGACTGGATCTTCTGACTTCAGGCAGCTTGGCAGGATCTGGTGGGGAACTTGATTTAGGGATTGTGAGTTCCACCTTTTGTTCTGACTCCTGCACAGGTTTGCTTTGACCGACCTTTTTTCTGGTTTGCTTGGCATATTCACTTCACAGCTTTCAGGGCTTGGTGTTTCTGGTGATGGGCTCTCACCAAAATAAACGCTATGGCTTATTGTCACTTTGTCAGTCTTTGGGTGTAGGATTCTGTAAACCTTAGTTTGCTCGCTGTAGCCTTCTAGAATGCCCTCTATGGCTCTGTTTTCCAGCTTTGATCGCTTTTCACTTGGAATATAGGCATATGGTTTACATCCAAACACTCTGATATGCCCTATGCTAGGCTTTGATCCATGCCACATTTTGAAGGGAGTACTTTAAATAGCTCTTGAGGGTAGTCTGTTCTGTAAGTAGGTTGCACTCATGACTGCTTCTCCCCGGTACTTGTGAGGTATGTTGGCATCCAACATGCATCTGGCCATTTCTATAAGAGTGGGATTTTCCCTTTCTGCTACACTGTTTTGTTCAGGAGTGTATGGTGTGGTTGTCTGGTGTACTATTCCTTGTCTCTTCAGATATGGGGCCGTTTCTTTGCTTACGTATTCTCCCCCATTATCGGCGCATATTATTCCTGATTTGCATTGGAATTTGTTGCTAGACATGGCAACAAACTCTTGATGTTTCTATGATGTTTCATTCTTGTGTTTCATCAGATAAGCAGTTGTGCACCTGAAATAATCACCAATGAAAGTCAGTAGATATCTGTTCCCGCCTGATGTGGGAGTTTTCACCGCATACATCACTGTGTATGAGCTATAGGGGGTGGGTAGATTTTCTTTGAGATGCCTGTGCAAGGGGAGCACGTGTGGCTTTTGCTTCAACACAGCACTTGCATTTCATGAGCACTTTGCAAGGCATTATTGTCAAATCTTCTAATAAGTCTCTCTTTATAATGTCCTGTATAGTTTCTGGACTTCTGTGCCCCAGCCGCCTGTGCCATAAGTGAATACATTTGCTGTGTAGCTCATTAGAGACTATATTGGCTTGCTGGTCTGTGGTGATGAGCCTGTATAGGTGATCATCCAGTTTTCCTTTTGCAAGGCATTGCTTATTATTTTCAACTGTGCATTCATCACCCTGGAACTTAATTGTGAGACCATTGTTTGCAAGACTGTTCACTGATTGAAGAATGCCTTCTAGTTCTCGAACATAGAGCATTTTCTTTACAAGGATACTGTGCTCACCTCTTGTGGTGTAATGCAATTCAGGAAGCTCTAGCCTTTACCCTTCTTCCGTGATGCTTTTTCTGTTTGCTAGGAAAACGTTGTCTTTTGCACTGCAAACAATGTGCGTGAAGAAGGTCTCATCGCTAGTCACGTGGCTTGTTGCACCTAAGTCTATGTACCAGTCATGTGACTTCCCGCTCTATGTCACTTTAAGGGTGCCATTCCATGATATTTACATAGTTAGCCAGGCTGAAAAAAGACACAAGTCCATCTAGTTCAACCAGTAAAAAAAGAAAAAAATATATAACCATGCAGTCCCATATACATATACATATACAATCCCATATACACAATCCTTCACCCACAGTTGATCCAGAGGAAGGCGAAAAAAAACAGCAAAGCATGACCCAATTTGATATAGCGGGGGGAAAAATTCCTTCCTGATCCCCCCCCCCCCCGAGAGACAATCATTTTCCCTGGATCAACTTTACCTAAAAATTTTAGTACCCGGTTATATTATGTACATTAAGGAAAGAATCCAGCCCCTTTTTTAAAGCAATCTACTGTGCTGGCCAGAACTACCTCTGGAGGGAGTCTATTCCACATTTTCACAGCTCTAACTGTGAAGAAACCTTTCCATATTTGGAGATTAATTTTTTTTCCTCTAGAAGTAAAGAGTGCCCCCTTGCCCTTTGTGATGACCTTAAAGTGAATAACTCAACACCAAGTTCACTATATGGACCACTTATATATTTGTACATGTTGATCATATCCCCCCTTATCTCCTCTTCTCAAGAGAAAATAAATTCAGTTCCTCTAATCTTTCCTCATAGCTGAGCTCCTCCATGCCTCTTATCAGTTTGGTTGCCCTTCTCTGCACTTTCTCCAGTTCCCCGATATCCTTTTTGAGAACTGGTGCCCAAAACTGAACTGCATATTCCAGATGAGTTCTTACTAATGATTTGTACAGGGGCAAAATGATGTCTCTATCTCTGGAGTCCATACCTCTCTTAATACAAGAAAGGATTTTGCTGGCTTTGGAAACCGCAGCTTGGCATTGCATGCCATTATTAAGCTTATGATCTACCAAAAACCCCCAGATCCTTCTCCACCATTGATTCCACCAGTTAAACTCCACCTAGGATGTATGATGCATGCATATTCTTAGCCCCCAAGCGCATAACATTACATTTATCAACATTAAACCTTATTTGCCACATAGTCGCCAAATTAAACAGTGCATTGAGGTTGGCTTGTAAGTTGGAGACATCCTGTAAGGACGTTATTCCATTGCATAGCTTGGTGTCATCTGCAAACACTGAAATGGTACTTTTAATCCCAGACCCTATATCATTTATAAATATATTGAAAAGTAAGGCTCCAAACACTGAATCTTGGGCTACACCACTGATAACTTTAGACCATTTAGAGTAAGAATCATTAATCACTACTCTCTGAATTCAATCTTTTAGGCAGTTTTCTATCCATTTACAAACTGATCTTTCCAAGCCTGTAGACTTTACCTTACACATTAAACGTTTGTGGGGAACTGTGTCAAATGTTTTTTGCAAAATCCAAGTATACCACGTCCACAGCCACCCCTCTGTCCAAGGTTTTACTTACCCCTCATAAATAGAAATCAGGTTTGTTTGAATCTTCTGTCTTTCATAAAACCATGCTGTCTATTGCTTAAAACATTTTTTTCAACAAGAACTCATCTATGTGGTCTTTTATTAAACTCTCCAGTATCTTTCCAACTATAGAAGTTAAACTAACAGGTCTATAGTTACTTGGTAAAAACTTTGATTCCTTTTTAAACATGGGCACCACATTGGCCCTATGCCAATCCAGTGGTACTATTCCAGTCATTAACAAGTCCCTAAAAATGAGATACAATGGCTTTGAAATGACAGAGCTCAATTATTTTAGGATACATGGGTGGATGCAATCTGGTCCAGGTGCTTTATCTACCTTTATTCTGTCTAAATACTTCTGGACCATTTCACTTTTGAGCCATTGTGGATCATTTGGCGCTGTGTCACTACCACCCACATTATGGACATGAGCTCCTTTGTATACAGCGAGCTAAAGAAAGTATTTAATAATTTTGCGTTCTCTTTGTCCCCAGTCACCCACTCTAGATTATTTTGTAAGGGGCATACATGCTCAGACCTGACCTTTTTACTATTAATATATTTGAAGAATTTTTGGGGGTTTGTCCTACTATCTTTTGCAATCTGATGTTCGTTTTGAATTTTTGCGTCCTTGATTTCCTTTTTACATATTGTTGAAGTTTCTGGTAATAAAAAGAAAGCAGTTGAAAGTTGTATTTGTCATGTCATGTGCACTAATGCCCGTAGTTTAGGCAACAAGCTTTGTGAGCTGACAGCTCTTATGTGGGACAACTTGGACCTTGTTGCAATTACAGAGACATGGTTCAAGGATTCAAATGACTGGGAAATAACTATACCAGGGTACACACTATACAGGAATGACAGAGTAGGGAAGATGGGAATGTATATACCGTTGAGGTGGAGGGGAGAAGGGATGAGACAGTAAGGACATATCACACATGGGACCATATCAATAAAGGGTCAGTAAACTTAGGAACTTGGTACAGAGACATTAACGTTGTTCCAGGTTCAACAGGGTGTATTCTCGACAGTCGAGTGTTTCGAACAACGGATTTGATGCCCGTAATCACGTGTACTGTACTGTTTATGTTGAAAGTTGACGAAAGAAAAATAATGGTCTTTGAAGTTGTTATACATTTTTCCTTTAGTTCCTGCGTTTTTAAGTTTTGCTTGTAGTCTAACGTTTTCTATCATCCTGTTTGGGGGTTTTTAAGAAGTTTATAT
>BLSH010121637.1:2103107-2113544 GCA_018402905.1 Glandirana rugosa | reverse complement strand
CTTAATATATATTTTATGACTTTACAACTCCTGCCTTTCTGTCTGGTGGATTCTACCCCCTTCTGTGATTTTGCAGAATGTGCTGTATCACAATGGCAGGTCGCTGTATCTTTGCACGTAAGGCCATTCCAGCTCTGTACCATCACGTGGAAGGCAATGTTGTGGCATCATTGGGCAGTCAGCTGCAAGGTCCACATTACTGCTGACACCTGATCCAGCAAGCATGGTCAGGGATGCTATATTTCCTTCACAGCACACACACTGGGTAACTCTGCTTGCAACTCAGAAGGATACAGGACAGGGCTCAGTGCTACAGCTTGTTTTGCTGCCATGTTTCCATACAGCTGGTGGTGATGATGTGAGATTTGACAGATTTGTCCACCTCATCCTTCTCCTCCTCCATGACCCCCTCTGCTGAATTGTCCCATGAACCACCAGTACCCCCTAAGCATTCAAGGGGCTATTCAATGAGTCAGGCTAAAAGATGCCATGCAGTGCTTCAGCTGGTTTAAGGGACAGTAGCCACACCAGAGCAGAGATTCTTTAAGTTCTGCATGGGCAGGCCCTGAGGTGGTTCACGCCACGCCAGTGGAGCCAGGAATGGTGGTGTGCGATAATGACACTAACCCCCTGGAGGTGTGTTACTGGCAGGATCACCAGTTGAAAATATTCTTTCACAAGTTTCACTACACCACTGTAAAAATTATGGAATGAACATTGAGTCTGGGTTCACACCTATACGAATTGGATGCGGGTTTGGATTGATAGACTGGCTTTCAATATAATCCAATCACAGGTTAGTGTTTAAGAGTATGTGGTAACTAAGTCCATCTATGGTTACAATTGAGTGAGTAAGCACTGCTGTGTCACACATTCCACAGCGCCTGCATTCGGAACTACAGAGGTGCTAATAGGAGGAGTTTCAGAAGGTGGAGTCAGTGAAGGAAACAGCAGAGGAGAAGCTGCAAAGCATGCAGGGAATCCAGGAAGTTGCGAAAATTGATGGCCAGCAAACAAGCAGGAATCACAGCAGAGATTTTTCAAATGCACTTATATTGAATTGTCAAATATAAATGTTGTTTGTATTGCTGTTATAATGCTGGCATTATACAATAAAAGTGTATGCTGTTACCATTGATCTCCTTTAATAGAGTTTAATGATTTAATATGTGCCATAAAATAAATAAACAGATGTTAGATGTTTGCATAAAATTGAGCCTTCTTTCTCATAAATACAAAAATGCAATGACCATCAATCAACAAATACTTAAGCATTAATTAATCCATACCTTTCTAAATGAAATATACCTCAAAATTTGAAAAATGCAATGAGCATCACTCAGTCCATACATTTATAAATGAAAATTTACTTAAAAAAATTAATATCACTTTATGTGGCAGGGATTATAATACATCTTCCTTAAATCTAGATTATAATACACTCTTTAATAATAATAATAAACAAACTGCAAACACTAAAGATACTTTAGTTATAATATTAACAATGTGCAAAATAGCATTGTCTCCTTTCTAAGAGATCTGTGAAGGTCATTGAGGGTCAAAATTCACATTGCAGCATTCCCACTGACCTTCAAAATGTAAGGGTTAAATATTCATCTCTCATTTTCACACTACTGAACACTTCTGTTTTACAGAAGGGATATAGCAGGCAAGTGAAAATAGAAAAGAGCTAACATTGTAAGGGATAGTATGAAGTATGAGCAGTTCCTATCTAGCAATGTGATTCCTTAAAGTAGAATTAAAACAAAACTTTTTTCTCATTTAGAGTAAGGGAAGGTTCTAACCACTGTAAGTGTTTTTCTTGCCATCTGTGTCCCTTTGTTCAGATTTCTCTTCACTTCTTGTCCCGTAGCGACAACAAGAATCGAGAGGAAATCCACCAGGGTCACTAGTACTAGTGACCCTAGAAGATTTCCCCTCAAAACCTGTTCTGGTGACAACCTAAAATTTGGGATTTTCTTTTACTATCACTTTTAACAGTAAATTGGACAAATAGATAGGGTGAATCCTTCTAATGGGGGCACAGATAGCAATAAAAACCTGATAGGTATAATTTATAATCCATCTCCACTTTATCAAAAACAAAACAAAAAAGCCTTTACTTTTACTTTAATTACATGTGTTTTCAAAGTCAATTCCAGACTATCTTTAATAGACCGGCAAAGGACAGCACGCTTTCAAAGGAGCATTAGTCTACTTTAATTATAATTAAATATAACCTAAACTTTTTCTTTTGTTTTGGACAGGAGGTTTTTATTACCGTCCGTGTCCCAGATGGGAACAGATCTTATTAATCATGCTAGTTATTCAATTAAATGGTTTAAACCTGAGTCTTCTGTGAATCATTACTAATGTAGAAGTACATGTGGACTCAGCCCATAAAATGTCATATAATCTTCAGAATGTTAAGGTAATTTCAAAATAATATTAATTCTTCTAAAATCTAGAGCTTTCATTAAAATAATATCTGGTATTACAGTTGCTAAGTCCCATGTCCTGCGTTGTTGGTTATGAGCCTTTTTAGGCCTGTCTTATACTTCCTTAACTTGATGGCCCTATGTAGCTTACATATTACTTTTGTTCATTTGCACTGAAAGATTTTAAAATCTGTAATGTGGCCTGGCTCTGTGTTCCTGCATGGAAATAAATGTCACCCCCCCCCCCCCACACACACACACAGGTCTTGCTTATGGTTTACCAAACAACCCCCGCTTACAAATTAACCCAATTTTGAAATTTAAATTGCATTATTCTCAGAAGATATGCTTATTGCTGATTAATTGAACCCCACAAAGATATATTTATTCGCTTTGAGCTTCTCTTTTGTGTTGTATAGAGATGGACCCTGATCACCAGCACAGTGGTCTTTCTCTCTCTTCCCTCTCCACCCCACTATCACTTGTTTCCCCTCTCTTTCTTGCCCCTCTGCAAATCTACAAATCCTTGTTTTCCTTGTGTTTAGGGTTGGGCCAAATGACCCTCTGTTCGGTTCGCACCAGAGCTTTTGAACATCAGGAAAGTTCGGAATCGAATAACGAACCCCATTGAAGTCTATGGGACCCGAACGTGAAAAATCAAAAGTGCCCATTTTGAAGGCTTATTTGCGAGTAATTGGGCATACAATGGTTATGGGGGTCCGGGTACTGCCCTGGGGGACTCCATTTTTAAATGATCAGTGTTTATTGATGCTTAAAGTGAAAGCATAAAAATGAAAAATTCCTTTCAATATAGTGACAGGAGGGTCCCCTTAATCTACCTGTAAAGTGGCACATCTGTACCATATATAGAATCTGCTGCAGCAATAATTTCATTTATAAAGCAAAAAAAAAATAATTTTCCCTGCATTTTCCTTTATTTTATAAGCAACGGCTTGGAGAGACAGTCTGTAAGATGAGGCCACAATGTAGTGTACTGGGAACAAGATTAGAGATTTTTTGGATAAATTCTGGTGTCTCTTCCACAGACTTTGGATAGAAGTTAGGGGTGCGGAAAAATTGGGCTTTGGGTGTCAGTGATGCCTTGATGAAAGCAAGAATTTACCTTGCTGTCAAAAATTGCAACAATATGCCCCTGTCAAACAGGTGCGGAAAGTTGGTCTTTGCTTGTCAGTGGCACCTTCACACCGTAACACTATAGAGCTACTCTTGATGAAAGTAAGAATTGGCCTTGCTGTAAATAAAATTGCAATGATATGCACATGTAAAACAGGTGCAGAAAAATTGGTCTTTGGGTGTTAATTGTGCCTATGAAACCTACATCAAAAATATTCTTCCACATGAAATCAACACCCACAACGCTAGGCAGCCTAGAAGTCCTGCAGAGATTCCACATTCCAAAAACAATTAATCAGCGACATCGGCATCAGGGGCTTCATAGCTGCTGGTAATCCAGGACTGATTCATTTTGATAAAAGTCAGACAGTCCACGGAGTCTGTGTACAAATGCGTTCTATGATCAGTAACAAAACCTCCAGCAATACTGAATGCCCATTCGGAAAGCACACTTGATGCAGGGCAGCTCAGCAGCTCAATAGCATACTGGGCAAGTTCTGGGCAGTGGTCTATTCTCATGACCCTGTAAGCCAGCAGATCATCGACTGGAGAGCTCTCCATCTCTGTTTTCGCACCTAGATAATCTTCCACCATGTGATGCAGACGTTGCCGATGGGATGTGGAAGCTGACAGCCCTGGGCGGCGAGCACTAACAAAATTCTGAAATGCATCACTTAGGCAGCCGCCTTCTCCACCGCTCCTCTCTTGACCAACAGAAGCCTCAGAACTATGTTTTCCGTGACACTGTAACCTACCAGTCATGAAAAATGTTAGATAAAAATCCTCTTTAAGGTGTCCTCAAGAGATTTCATCTTCTGCACTGTCTGTGGGGACGGGATGAATTCTGAGACTTTCTCCTTATAACGGTGGTCAAGGAGGGTTGCCAGCCAATAGTGATCCTTCTCCTTTATGCCACATATTCTTGGGTCCTTTCATAGGCTTTGAAGCATGAGGGAGCCCATGCACCGCAAATTTGCGGAGACAGGAGAAGCAGACTCCTCAGGGTCACTCAGGATAACAGTATCTGGAACTGCATTCCTCCCAGCTATGTACTACTCCCATGGGTTCTGGGGATGGAAAGCCATCGCTTACTGTTTGACGCCTGTCTTCTTCTGCTTCACTGCCTTGCCCAACGATGCCACAACATTGCCTTCCACGTGATGGCAGAGAGATGGAATGGCCTTACATGAAAAGAAGTAGCGCCTGGGAGCCTGCCATTGTGATACAGCATATTCTGCAAATTCATGGAAGGGGGCAGAATCAACCAGGTGGAAAGGTATAAGTTGACAAACTTGCATTTAGACACCGGGCATGTGGGTGGCAGGGACTGTATTTTTTTCTGCTGCAGCAGATGGGGCAGAGAAATTTGCCGGCTATAGTCTACAGCTGGTGGTGTGCTGCTAGGACCTGGGATACCCTGCGCTATACCATCATCTGTGTAAGTGGAGGCTATTAATGAGGTCATGAGGAATAGCAGGGGCAGACTGAAGTGAGTAAGGAGGAGGAGAGACAGATTTGTGCCCCTTTTTTGTGGCTTTTAGGTGCTCTTGCCAACAGGCTGAGTGGTGGAAGGTTAAATGCCTTGTCAAGCATGTGGTACCCAAATGGCTGGTGTTTTTGCCACGTTTGATGTGCTTGAGACAAAGTTTGCAAATAACAACAGTGCGATTGGCTGCACATGTACTAAAAAAGGCCCAGACAGCTGAGCTATGGGAAGTGGGCCGGGAAATAACAGCTCCACAATGTGATGAAATATACTGGCTGCTCTCTACTCTTTCATGATGGCTGCCTCGTTTGGGGTTGTGCCTCACCCTCACTTTCCTACTCTGCTCTATCTGGCAGCCAAGTCAACCTCATCATCATCATATCCTCCATCCTCATTACCACTGGAGATAATTTGGCAATACACTGCGGTGGGGGAACATGAATGCCAATACTGTGAATTCACTTTAAAGTTAACAAGCATTTAAACATTTAAATACTACCAGTTTACTTTAAGCATTAGACACTTTAATTAGTGTCTTTTTACACTTTGACTTTTAGTTTTTGTGTATATTCACTATATTAATTTATATGTTCGAAGCGCTGTACTATATATACAGTATCTTACAAAAGTGAGTACACCCCTCACATTTTTGTAAATATGTTATTATATCTTTTCATGTGACAGCACTGAAGAAATTACACTTTTCTACAATGTAAAGTAGTGAGTGTACAGATTGTATAACAGTGTAAATATGCTGTCCCCTCAAAATAACTCAACTCACAGCCATTAATGTCTAAACCGCTGGCAACAAAAATGAGCACACCCCTAAGTGAAAATGTCCAAATTGGGCCCAATTAGCCATTTTCCCTTCCCCGGTGTCATGTGAATCATTAGAGTTACAATGTCTCAGGTCCGAATGGGGAACAGGTGTGTTAAATCTGGTGTTATCGCTCTCACTCTCTCATACTGGTCACTGGAAATTCAACATGGCACCTCATGGCAAAAAGCTCTCTGAGGATCTGAAAAAAAGAATTGTTGCTCTACATAAAGATGGCCTAGACTATAAGAAGATTGCCAAGACCCTGAAACTGAGCTGCAGCACGGTGGCCAAGACCATACAGCCATTTAACAGGACAGGTTCCACTCAGAACAAGCCTTGCCATGGTTGACCAAAGAAGTTGAGTGCACGTGCTCAGCATTATATCCAGAAGTTGTCTTTGAGAAATAGATGTATCAGTGCTGCCAGCATTGCTGCAGAGGTTGAAGGGGTGGGGGGTCAACCTGTCAGTGCTCAGACCAGACGCCGCACACTGCAATAAATTGGTCTGCTTGGCTGTCGTCCCAGAAGGAAGCTTCTTCTAAAGATGATGCACAAGAAAGCCCACAAGCAGTTTGCGGAAAACAAGCAGACTAAGGACATGGATTATTGTAATCATGTCCTGTGGTCTGATGAGACCAAGAGGAACTTAATTGTTTCAGATGGTGTCAATCATGTGTGGTGGCAACCAGATGGGGAGTACAAAGACAAGTGTGTCTTGCCTACAGTCAAGCATGGTGGTGGGAGTGTCATGGTCTGGGGCTGCATGAGTGCTGCCGGCACTGGGGAGCTACAGTTTCTTTGAGGGAACCATGGATGGCAACATATACTATGACATACAGAAGCAGAGCATGATGCCCCTCCCTTCGGAGACAGTATTCCAACATGATAACGAACCCAAGCACACCTCCAAGATGACCATGCCTTGCTAAAGAAGCTGACAGTAAAGGTGATGGACTAATTAAGCATGTCTCCAGACCTAAACCCTATAGAGCATCTGTGGGGCATCCTCAAACAGAAGGTGGAGGAGCACAAGGTCTCTAACATCCACCAGCTCCATGTCGTCATGGAGGAGTGGAAGAGGACTCCAGTGGCAACCTGTGGAGCTCTGGTGCACTCCACGCCCAAGAGGGTTAAAGCAGTGCTGGAAAATAATGGTGGCCACACAAAATATTAACACTTTGGGCCCAATTTGGACAATTTCACTTAGGGGTGTACTCTCTTTTGTTGCCAGCAGTTTAAACATGAATGGCTGTGTGTTGAGTTATTTTGAGGGAACATCAAATTTACACTGTTATACAATCTGTACTCTCACTACTTCACATTGTAGCAAAGTATAATTTCTTTAGTGCTGTCACATGAAAAGATATGATAAAATATTTACAAAAATGTGAGGGGTGTACTCACTTTTGCGAGATACTGTATATATGTTTTATGTTACAATCTTTTGTCAAATTGTTGTGCTGGAGGCTATCATCTGTGTAGTAGGTCAGTAAGCGCGGTATTCTACTTATTTATGAAGGCCAATTTGTGTACCAGTGTTCTTCCCTCTCTGTGGGCTCACGTTCCTGCCTTCCTCAACCTCAGAACCAACATCTGAATTGAGTAATGGCTGTGCATCCTAATGGCTGTGCATCATCAAGGAGCAAGTGGCTGATGCTGTGTTCAAATAACTCAGGTGACTCCTCAATGGCTGATGCTGGGCTATGGCAGGAATAGATGTGGAGGAGGAGGCAGGTTTAGCCACTCTGGCAGCTGCAGGGGACTGCACACTAGTCTCTGCTTGCGTGATGGAGGATGAGGACAGTTTAATAAGCCAGTCCACCACCTCCTCTGCATGCTGTGGCTGGATAGCACAGGCAACATCACTAAACAGAGGAAATGATGCCCTGCCTGAGGACTGAAGACATCCACCTTTGCCTGTGGATACATACGTTGCTGGCCCCCTTACAGTGCCATGGGAATGTCTGCCTCTCCTTGTTGTCCTCCCAGATATTATTGGGAGTGAGGAGGCGGTGCTTATTAACAAAATGTAATAAAGATGTGGAAATGTGTACCTGGATGCACTTTAATCAATGGAAAGTGGTGTTTGGTGCACTTTAATTTGAGTACTCACTACACAGACATACTCCACAGATACACTATAATATACTGTAATATGCTGCATCAAATGTGCAGTAATGCACAGAAATATACTACGTTAAACGTGTACTAACACCATGAAATATACAGTGTTAATATTGCAGTAACGCACACAACTATATAGTGTTAAACTTTTAGTAACGCACAGAAAACTATGGCGTTAAACTTGCAGTAATGCAATGAAAGATATGGCATTAAACTTGCAGTAACGCAATGAAATATATAGCATTAATCTTTCAGTAATGCACAAAAATATATGGCGTTAATCTAGCAGTAACACACACTACTATATAGCATTAAACTTGCAGTAATGCACTCAACTATATAGCGTTAAACTTGCAGTAATGCAATGAAATATATGGTGTTAAACTTGCAGTAACGCACAGAACTATATGGCATTAAGCTTGCAGTTGAGCAATGAAATGTATAGTGTTAAACTTGCAGTAACGCACAAAACTATATGGCATTAAACTTGCAGCAATGCATATAACTATATAGCAATAAAGTTGCAGTAACGCACAGAACTATATAGCTTTAAACGTGCAGTAAAGCAATGAAATATACGGTGTTAAACGGTCACTACACTGACACTATCTGAACTGTTCCTAGATGCACACTAATGTAAAGATGAATGTTGGTCAATACACTACAATCACACTATCTGAACTGTCCCTACTTTAGATATACACTAATGTAAAGATGAATCACTCGTCACTACCCTACGTTAACACTATCTGAACTGTCCCTACTCTATCTGAATCGAGTAATGGTTTGGCCTGAACCATTCGTCCATCCCTACTTGTGTTACCCCTTCATATTTTGAATGTTAAGTTGCTTTTAAAATGAAAATGGACATTCACACATACAGTATGAGCAGACATTGTATTTTTCTACAAGGCGTTAAACAAATAAGTAGAGACCTTCTTTTGTACTGATCACAACTTTGTAACAGCAATGCTGCCCTTTTGCTTGCCTTGTAATCAGAATGTATCCTGTATTTATTATGAAATGTCTGAATAAAATAATTCAAAAAAGAAAGAATTTCAAAAAAGAAAGATTGTAAAATCTGTTTTAAAACTCAATAAACATTTTTTGAAAGAAAAAATACTTAGTAATACTGTCACGAATGCTCTTGTTCAAGCGTTCTTGTTATGGGGTCTTGAAGTGCTCTCTTGTGACTCTGTCAAATTCACTTCCAGTGGTGACCATAAGTGATTGAAATTGCTGTTGTTACCATTACAAAGCCTGGCCTTTATAATGACATGCAAACGTTTCTGGAGCGTACATGTAGAGAGAAAACACTTGTAAAAAGGCCAGAGGAGATCAGCAACACTTTAAAATGATGAAACAAAGGTAAATACAGTATTTTTGAAAAAAAAATATTAACAGAGTTAGTAAATTTGTATGATACAGTGCAAACTAATTCAGCCATCCAGTTAGAGTTCAGATCTTCTTTTTCGGTAACTTAGCAAAACCACCATGTAAGATATTATCTACTTTAAATGCTTACAGATCAATCTGCCATACAGTTACATTTTAAGTGTACTTTTATATTAGGGTCAGTTCACTAAAGTTGTATGGGTTACCTAAACCACATTTGTTTGTTGCCTGAGAATTTTATTATTAAAATTTTAATTTCACACACATAGGAATGCAAATTCCTATGGAATTGTTTTTTTTTTTTTTTTTTGCTTTAAGTAAAGATTTGGTTATTGAAAGCTCCTTTTTCTTATGTCTTGTTATTTTCCTCCCGACTCTGTATTTTATCCTCACCTCAGATAACACAATCTGCTGCTTCTCTCACTAGATACCTGAAAAACTCTTACAATAATCACCTGTCAGAAGATAACTGTATAACATTTGAGAATTGATTCTATTATTTATAGGGATACCAAGTCATTTTGTAGTTTTTTTTCCTTGATATTTGAGTGTTGTCTTTACAGACCAGGCCAGTTTAAATATTTATTTGTTTACGTTTAGAGTTGAGCGAACACCTGGAAGTTCGGGTTCTGCTGGTCCGTCCGAACTTCGGGACAAAGTCCGGGTCCGGGTCCGGACGGAACCCGAACGATCGCACGGACTATAAATTTCAATAAAGGGACAGGGGTAAAAAAACATCCCGTGAACGGGATGGGAATGGGGGTAAAATGAAGGAAAACGTCGGGAGACCCCGAAAGGTCCTGAAAGGATGTCGGTAAAAACACGGATTTTCAAGCCCAGGGGTAACTAAAGTTACCCCAAGCAACAGGCACGCTAGCAAGCCCAAGGCAGGCCTGGGCCTGGGCCTGAAACAGGGCTTCAAGCCTGCCTGGTCGTCTTGGGCTTGAAGGTCCACAAGCGAGTTGAGATTTGCATTTGTTTATTTATAAATTTGACCGGACCAGACATTTCTGTTGTGAGTTTATAGTTCCTTTTTTTTG
>BLSH010121637.1:2089973-2101731 GCA_018402905.1 Glandirana rugosa | reverse complement strand
CGTTGTTCTATGCAGAGCTTGATCTGCAACTCAAAGCAGCGGTATGTGAAATCTCTAATTTCTGCTATCTGTCCTCAGAGCAACAGCACAGACAGCAGTAGTAAAGTAATCTATCTCAGGATGCAGGATCAGGTCTTAAAATGGCTAAAATCTGTCCCTCACGCCGTCAGCTACCTTTCCCTATACTAACCCAAGGAGCATGTGACTGCAGCACTGTGACTCCAGCTTATAAAGAGGCTGGGTCACATGATGCACCGGCCAATCACAGCCATGCCATTAGTAGGCATGGCTGTGATGGCTTCTAAGGGCAAACCAGTGAAACGCTTGTTGATTGGCTGCCCTGCAGCTTCTCAACACGTGGAGTAAAATAGCAGAACCCCGGACCGAACCCGAACGATTTTTGAAATGTCCGGGTCCGGGTCCGTGCCACGGACACCCAAAAGTTCGGTACGGACCCGAACGTTACAGTCCGGGTTCGCTCAACACTATTTACGTTCATTTAATTTGCATTTGAACTGAAAATGCAGACCCGGGCAAATAACATGAAAGTTTTAAATACCCCTTTGATTTAAAATCGACCCCATCTACACCATTAAAGCGGAGTTCCACCCAAAAATTATCTGCTTCCTCCCTCCCTCCGGTGCCACATTTGGCACCTTTTGGGGAGGAGGGGGCCCCTCCTCCTTCTTCCCGCTGCCTTTTGAAAGACACACACAGGTCCCAGAAGACAGCGGGACCATTCAAAAAGTGCAGCTTGACTCGCCCATGTGCAGAAGCAAAGCTTCACTTCCTGTTTCCCTTAGTAAGGATGCCGGTGCCTGCACCCGGAGCTGGTGGATGGGTCGGCTTCGGGTGCTGACATCACCGGCTCCCTGGACAGGTCAGTGTCCTTATATTAAAAGTCAGAGAATGAATAAAAAGGAGCGCCCAATGTTTAGTAAAAATTTAGGTGCAATTTTATTTGATTGAGATAAAAGCAGTGTAGTGAAGCCAACGCGTTTCGGGGGACCAGAGACTCCCCCTTCTTCGGGGCTGCTGATGCCTAATTATAGGATCTTTTGGAGATTCCTTGTCTGTTAGACGCTTGTATCTGGTGTTGCTTCAATCAACTGGATGGCATCCCGGAAAAGGCTTCTCACCCTGTCAACTAGAGACATTGGGGGTCGGGCACCCACCCGCAACTGTGTATGCACAAACTCCCAACCAAGGGAGCTGACCCAGCGCGGTCTTTTATTTGTGAACCATATATTAAAAGTCAGCAGCTACAGTATTTGTAGCTGCTGATTTTTATTTATTTTTTTAACACAGACTGGAACTCCACTTTAACGACAGTAATAGATGATTTTTATGCCTGAGTTTGATTGCTGGAGATCACAAACTTCTACAAGCAGAAATACCTGTATTTATCTACACCCTCCCCAACCCTATTATTGCATGGGATTCAAGAAAGCTGAATGTGGAAAAGAGACTCTACGTCTAGAGGAATCCCTGATGTTTTCGGTCCTGGTTTGGGGCTCTCTACACTGCAGCTAAACTCCTGCTGTGGTGCCTGTGTTTGGCAATTTGTTATCTCTAATGGTTACATGAGTGCATTGGATTATAGAAAACATCACTTAATGTGTATCTACAGCCAAAACATTTTTTTAAAATTTGGATAGAGTGGTGAGTGGTTAGAGCCCCTGCCAGATTTTTACTGTTATTTGTTTTGGTATCTTCACCATTTTGAGGGGAATTGAGATTTGATCTTAGTAATATTTAAAGTTGTTCTAAAGCCTGGACATTTTTTACCCGAATGCATTACCTGCATTACCCTATTATCTCAATCCAGTATTGTGCCTGACTGCCATGGCTGTGTACTCTCTCTCTGCTCACAGAGTTAGCAGTGGGGGCCATTGGCTCCTGCTGCTCTCAATCAAATCCTGTGAGCAGAGAGCAGGGGGCGGGGCTGAACCCCGCCGTGTCTGTCAATAGAGTCAAGATTGAGCCCATTGGTGTGCCACTCCAAGAAGAGGAGGAGTCTGGGTTGCCGATGGGGAGCCCGGGAAGAGAAGGTTTGGGGCTGTTCTGTGCAAGCAAGTATAATTAGTTTGTTATTTTAATTCAAAAATATATCTTTACAAACATTTAAATCTAAACTCCGAGCATAAAAAAGTTTATAATTTTCTAAATACACAAGGTAAGTCCACTATTTGTGTGCCCAATGTCTTTGCAAAGCTATTTATTGCCTTGTAAAAGTAGCAGTGACATTGTCATATGCCAATGCAGGCAGCAAAGCTATGGGGGGGGCCCAGATGCTCCACCCACTACAGGCTGCCTGCTGACTACAGGACGGGACAGATACAAGACCAGTCAGGGTGGATTACTGAACAGATCTGGAAGAGATACACAAAGTATACCAAGATGCAAGTCAAAAAAAATAAGAGACTAAATTAAAGAGGTATGGAAGTTGACATATTCCTTGTTCTCAGCCCTTGTCTCCGATTGAAGCACAGATGCTGTATTAATCCTGTGACACAGTAAATGTGGATAAATCCTCCCAAAGAGAACACAGATGGCAGTAATAACCTGACAAACATTATCATCATTTGTCATTTCCTACAATGATAAGAAAAATTAGTTTTGGCATACAACTCAACCCAACCCACTACACCATAAAAGAACACTAAAAGGGAAAACCATTGTGCAATACAGTATGTCAAATTGAGTGTGAGTAAGAAGCAGGCACTTCAGTTCATACAGCATCAAGACTATATGCAATTCTGTATATACACTATTATTCCTGTCACTGTAGGACTCGGGCACATGATACTAAAATGTACCCAGGATTTTGTTCACAGAAAGCTCCCAGAAAGAGCCTGCATCAAAATGGTCCATAGTTCAGACTGTTTTACCTCAACTCTACAGTGGTGAGTCCATTTAGAGTTGCAAACATAAACAAAGTAATTCATTCAGAATGACTAAAGGCCAAGGTCATTTGTACCTGCACCACAGCTGCGGCCTAGTAGCTCTTTGTAAATATTTACATCTCCCCCTGCCCCTGAATGAGCCATTTACTAGGCAGTGGTGCAGATGTAGAATGACCCAGGCCTTCAGCCACTCTGAATAATGGAATACTGTGGTCATTCTGTGCCACTGCCTAGTGAATGACCCATTTGAGGCTGGGGTGGAATATGTAACCATAACAAAGTGTTGTTAAGCATTACTAGGCAGTGGCAGCAGTGCAGGACAATGTTCATTTATTAATTTTGCTTGTGAGGATTCGCACAAACATTTAGATATGTATGTCATAAATATATTCCAAATCGGACCACACATCACCCGGAGGAGAAACGTCACTACCTTGGAGATAGGCCCTGGATAGATGTACTTACATCCCTCCACTCCCCTGTCTAACCGGTGGTAGATCCCCCCTGGTCTAACTCATGCTTTCTCTGCACCTGGGTGTTAGGAGGAGGTCTTCGTCATACGACTACGACTTTACTTCAGGGGCCAACTTTAAAAATCGGCAGTACACGCCCCTTACATATCCTTTTGGGGGTACTAATTATCCATCTCTGAATGACATTATTATACTGCTATTGCATCATCAGACTTGGAACAGGGAATTGTTCCCGTATTGGATACATGCAGCTGAGAAACATTATACAATATAGAAAATAGCAATATACTTTCTTGCTCTGTTGATATAACCCCTGATGAAGGCCCATAACCGAACCCGAAATGTTGAACGTTGGGCACTGAATTTCCATCTTATTTTCCATCTTCAGACAATGGATTTTTTCTTTACACAGGTTATGTATATTATTCCCACAGCAACATCTGTGGGGGATTGTATGATCTGCTTTGCTTACATTTGATTCATAGTTGTGATGTCCATTATATGCATGTACCTGTTTTCCTTGTATTTGCTCACAGCAGTGGGCGACGATTTTTTCTCTTTTTAAACAAAAATCAAGATACAATAAAATCAAGTCTTTTTTACAATTTGTGTGGTGTTTGCTGCCTATTACAGTCCCGCATAGGGGGTTAATTTGCCTTTTGCTAGACATAGTTAGCGATGAGGCAGCCACCACCATAAAGGCCTCACTGAGTGTGGAATTTTCTTATTCTCAAATGCAAAATTACTACTTTAAGCTTACACAGCTCAATGTTAAAGGAGAATACTGACCAAAATGCAGCTGTTCACATGGGCCCCATAGCCTATAATACTGCAGTGTTCAGATCTGTATAAAATTTACAAAGTACGGACCTGAATATAGCATTTGTATGGGCCATTGTATTTGTATTTCAACTGCCAATGATGGAAGTGAACCTTGCAGATAACATTGTCTTTAGTAAATGAACTGTAGCCTTAACTGACAGTGATATATTGCCCCTTATTATTATTTTCTGTTTTTTGCAATAACATATATATTCTTTATCCTATTTTCAATATTACTATTCAAGAAGAAATATTCAGAGAAAGTGCTGTTTCTGAATATTAATTTAATCAAGGTCACAAAGTGCCTGACTTTTCCAGATTATACAGCAGCTACAAAACTACGATGATATCGACATTTGGCAACATTCTTGTCAACTTGATAGCCTGTTGTGGCAGTTTGTTGGAATTGTTCCATGATTATAAATAAAGGTATTGCAGACAATAAATAAATTCATACCAGACTATAAAAGTATAAAAAATGTAGTGCATGTACTTGTGTGTATATTTATCAAAATTGTCGTATTGTTTGCAGCAGCTAATCTATCACTTCTAACCCTTGCAGTGTGGGGACAGGATTTTTGTTTACCAAAAAATAGGCTTAAAGAGGCTGTTCATTGCATTCATTGGAGACTTCCTTAGAATGTAAAATGAGCTGTGCATTTACAGCCCATTATACATTCTGGCACTGTGCCTATGTGCCAGGATGACTGAACTCCTGCACATGCATTGGGGCTACATCATTTTGAGCTAGCCTTTCAAGATGGACGAAGACCGGCACACTGACGTTAGCCCTGCTTTAAAATAACTAGTCTACTTATAATGTGCTGCTGTCTTGAAAATATAGGAACTACCTTTTAATCAACGTATGCTTTGCAGAGAAAACCATAGTGGCTAAGATACAAATTACACTGTAATTTGCTATACAATAGTCATTGTGTTATCAGACAATACAAGCTTATACAGTACAGCTTCCAATAATACAAAGATCATGGTGTAATATATACTTTGTTAATTAAATGAGGCTAAAATGTGTGATTAATTACATACTAAAGGCTCCAAACTGTTCATCCTCTAACCACTTTGACATGCCAAAACAATTCGACTCCCATAGGTTAATTACAGGTCTATGACTCTTCACAAAAATCATATGCTATTGCAATCAAAATTATATTCTTTTGCTACTTAGGAACCGTTTAAGTACTCAGTAAGCAGGATAGAGTAGGCCTCTAAATGTCTATGGCTTTTTTTACAATAAGTTACCATTAGTGCCCTGTGTAGCAAGGTAAGGGTAGTAGCTCCCAGCTCTAAAATGTACTAACTATGAGAATATATTTCTATGTGTCCCTCATCTGCTTACTTTGGACATTTGTGGCTAAATGCAACAAATTAAAGTAGAATTATGTACACCCATTGAAAAAAAGATGACCTGCAGCAGCTTATTATGAATTATAAAATTAAGTGTGACTGCATTTACAGTTTTCTCCCACTGCAATGTCCCACAAAAACCTGTTGGTCCTGCCAGTGAGGTCTACCTAATGTAACTTCCTGTGATAGTGTGACAACAATGGATCAGTTCTCCCAAATTTAGAGCAGAGTTGCCACTCTTATGTAGACTGCGACTGCTTGCACAACAGTGGTAATGAAACAATGTTGGGGGCATGACTACCAGCAGTTTTAACTGCTGATTTACAAGCCTGTACCATGGCAATCAGCACCTTTCCCCACTTTGTCCTGTCTACTGCTTTTTGGATTGTCAGTACTCCCTCTCTTGTTGAAACCCCCAACTGAGAGCTTCAGTCTTTGGGAGTGGGGTGTTTGAGACACAAATGAAAGGGGATTTGACTCACTCAGGAAAGGTAAAGAAAGTGTTTTAGTATGTGCATCACATAGTACTTCAACTACAAGGGAGAGCTGTGATAATAGAGCAGCCATCCCTCTTCTTCCAGTAGAACACCACAGCAATTATTTTGCTCAGGACAGCAAGATGTACAAGAAGTAAAGCCATGCCCATAATTTATGATGTCCTGCCACCTGGGGAAGGGGGTTTTTGCAGAGAAAGGGAAACAATTAAATCCTAAAACATTTACAAATTATCACTAGGGTGTTTTTAGTAATGAAAGGCTCATGAGAGAATGGGAAAGAAAAATCTCATTATTTACAGAAAACCACAATAAAGAGTTCCTATTTCCAGCACTCAGTAGCTGTCCAACTTCACTACCATAGACATGTTTTCCATTTCTGCATGCGTGTTAAAATGAACATTTTAGGTCTAAAGATTAGTTAACCTTCCATTATAATGTTGTATTCAGTACCCAAAATTGTCTATAGATGGCACTCTAAAAGCCTATCAGTTTAGAGCTAACCATAAATAATAGTCCTAGAATTGTGCTCACTTAGACATTTGTGGCGGTGATACCTTACGTTGCCATGATTGTTTATGTTCTTATGTGCATACGCTTGGGGGCAGGAAACACAAAAAAAAATGTTTTAGTTTTTTAGTTTATTATATGTTACTTTTTTAGCTTTTAGATAATGCTCCATTAGCTTTTTCCTAAGATACAATGTTCTTTAAAAGTAAAAGATATTCACTGATCTCCCTTTGTTATACCTGCTGACACCCACCGTGCTACTTCGGGTGTTGCAGTCGAGCCAAAATAAACCCGGACAACAAGGCAGGGGCAGTCGGGTGGGAGTAGAGTAGAACCTTCAGTGTGGAAGTGATTGGGCGACTTAACAGCCACCGGAAGCATTTTCACCTGAAAACCCACAGTCAGCTTAGCATATTTAGACACACTATACTGTAGATTCTAGTATACAAGTGGTTAGAGATTAACTCCAGGCAGAAATAAAAAAACACCAATGAATGCAGGTATGCTGTTGCAAATATTAGGCCCGTGAAGTGTAGAGTTTTGTAAGTGTGGTTTTGTGTTTATGTGTCTATTTATGCGTATATATATATATATATATATATATACAGTATCCCACAAAAGTCAGTACACCCCTCACATTTTTGTAAATATTTTGTTATATATTTTCATGTGTTAACACGGAAGAAATGACACTTTGCTACAATGTAAAATGGTAAGTGTACAGCTTGTATAACAGTGTAAATTTGCAGTCTTCTCAAACTAACTTAACACACAGCCATTAATGTCTAAACCGCTGGCAACAAAAGTGCGTACACCCCTAAGTGAAAATGTTCAATTTGGGCACAATTAGCTATTTTCCTTCCCCAGTGTCATGTGACTTGTTAGTGTTATAAGGTCTCAGGTGTGAATGGGGAGCAGGTGTGTTAAATTTGGTGTTATCGCTCTCACTCATACTGGTCACTGGAAGTTCAACATGGCACATCATGGCAAAGAACTCTCTGAGGATCTGAAAAAAAGAATTGTTTCTCTACATAAAGATGGCCTAGGCTATAAGAAGATTGCTACAACCCTGAAACTGAGCTGCAGCATGGTGACCAAGACCATACAGCAGTTTAACAGGACAGGTTCCACTCAGAATAGGCCTCAGCATGGTCGACCAAAGAAGTTGAGTGCACATGCTAGGCGTCATATCCAGAGGTTGTCTTTGGGAAATAGACATATGAGTGCTGCCAGCATTGCTGCAGAGGTTGAAGGGGTGGGGACTCAGCATATCAGTGCTCAGACCATACGCCGCACACTGCATCAAATTGGTATGCATGGCTGTCGTCCCAGAAGGAAGTCTCTTCTAAAGATGATGCACAAGAAAGCCCGCAAACAGTTTGCTAAAGACAAGCAGACAAAGGACATGGATTACTGGAACCATGTCCTGCGGTCTGATGAGACCAAGATAAACTTATTTGGTGCAGATGGTGTCAAGTGTGTGTGGCGGCAACCAGGTGAGGAGTACAGACAAGTGTGTCTTGCCTACTGTCAAGCATGGCGGTAGGAGTGTCATGGTCTGGGGCTGCAGGAGAGCTGCTGGCATTGGGGAGCTACAGTTTTTTGAGGGAACCATGAATGCCAACATGTACTGTGACATACTGAAGCAGAGCATGATCCCCTCCCTTCAGAAACTGGGCCAAAGGGCAGTATTCCAACATGATAACGACCCCAAACACACCTCCAAGACGAACACTGCCTTGCTAAAGAAGCTGAGGGTAAAGGTGAGGGACTGGCCAAGCATGTCTCCAGACCTAACCCCTATTGAGCATCTGTGGGGCATCCTCAAACGGAAGATGGAGGAGCGCAAGGTCTCTAACATCCACCAGCTCCGTGATGTTGTTATGGAGTAGAAGAGGACTCCAATGGCAATCTGTGGAGTTCTGGTGAACTCCATGCCCAAGAGGGTTAAGGCAGTGCTGGAAAATAATGGTGGACTCACAAAATATTGACACTTTGGGCCCAATTTGGACATTTTCACTTAGGGGTCTACTCACTTTTGTTGCCAGCGGTTTAGACATTAATGACTGTGTGTTGAGTTATTTTGAGGGGACAGCAAGTTACACTGTTATACAAGCTGTACGCTTTACATTGTAGCAAAGTGTCATTTCTTCAGTGTTGTCACATGAAAAGATAGAATAAAATATTTACAAAAATGTGATTGTTGTACTCACTTTTGTGAGATACTGTATATATATATATATATATATATATATATATATATGGTGACGTTATGTGAGGCGCCACAATGGACAGGCGATACTTGTCGCCTCGCATGCGATTATTTTGAGGCGACTAGTGTGAGTCCGACCCGGGTTTTGCCGGCCACCGTGGCAGAGCTGGGTCCGGCCCGGTCTTTCTGCTCCACTCAAACCCCTCTCCACCTGCATTTAATGACCAGGAAGAGAACAGAGAAGAGCCTTCGGGGAGGGGGCCTTTCAGATACCTTGACCCACGCCACCTACCTCCATCCAACCAGAGGATCCCAGCCAGGACCTACCATCACCAGAATTTGGCTTGTCTGACCCCCAGACTGAAAAGCTGGGGATCCATTGTTCGGCCAATCAGAATCCCTCCAGCTTTGCTTACTGGTAGTAAACTGTATATGAAGGGAAGTTTAGCTGTTCAGATTAGATTCATTCATTCATTTCTTCATGATTAGGAAAGCACAAGTCTAGAATGTAGTATACATTATTGCATGCCTGGAAGCTACCTAGGTGCATATTATAGATTGGACATATTATGCTGGATGGTGTAGTGTCTCTATGCTTGCTATGACATGAAGGCTGAATGGGACTATGAAGGCTGTTGTGCATTGTAATATTTACAAGTACTCTGCTGGAATTTGTCATCTGTTGAAAGTACCTTGTGCACTGTAATGGAATATGGAATCTAATAAATGTATCTCTTTGGAAAAGAACCACTGAACCCATTGCTGTTGTAGATTAATTTTATAACAATTATCACTCACCCCTCTATATATAACAACATTAACCACTTCAATACTATGCACTTAGAACACTTTACTACCAGACCAATTTTCAGTTTTCAGTGCTGTTGCGCTTTGAATGACAATTGTGCGGTCGTGCAACGCTGTACCCAAACAAAGTTTTTATCATTTTGTTCCCACAAATAGAGCTTTCTTTTGGTGGTATTTGATCACCCCTGCGGTTTTTATTTTTTGCAGTACAAATAAAAAAAGACCGAAAATCTTGAAAAAAAAAAAAAATTCTCTATTTTTGTCACAAAACTTTGTAAATAAGTATATTTGCTCCATCACTGGTGGGCACTGATGAGGCTACACTGACGGGCACTGATGTGGCAGTACTGATTGGCACTGATGAGGCGGCACTGATGAGGCGGCACTGATGAGGTGGCACTGATGAGGTGGCATTTATATGCAGTGATGATGAGCACTGTTAGGCGGCACTGATAAGCAGCACTGACGGGTACTGAGAGGTGGCACTGATATACAGCACTGATGGGCACTGACGGACACTTCTAAGCGGCACTGATGGGCACTAATAGACAGCACTGATTGGCACTCATAGGCGACACTGGGCACTGCTAGGTGGCACTGATGGGCACTGATAGGTGGGCACTGGTAGGTGGCAATGGTGGGCACTGATATGTGGCACTGGTGGGCACTGATAGGGGCACTGGTGGGCATATACATTGATAGGGGGCTCATTCCCTGGTGCTCTAGGGTGGCATCTGAAGGTGGCACTGGGCACTATGCCCCTTACCTGGTGGTCTAGGGGGGGTCTCCCTGGTGGTCCAGATCGGCTCCCTGGTGGTCCCTGGTCGGCTCCCTGGTGGTCCTGGGTGGGCACATCCCTGGTGGTCCCTGGGCAGGCTCCCTGGTGGTCTGGGTGGCGATCCGAGGGAGGGCTGTGCTGATAAATCATCAGCACAAACCCTCCCTGTCAGGGATGCAGCTGATCAGCTCTCCCCTCATCAGGTCTGCAGACCTGAGTACAGGAAAGCCGATAAACAGCTTTCCTGTATTACACTGTGACCAGCCATGATTGGTCACGGCTGGTCACATGGTAAAGTGCTTCGGATCGAAGCACTTTACCGAGATCGGCATTGCGGGGGGTCAGACTGACCCCCCACACCACCGATCGCCGCGATGCGCGCCCCCCCAGGCGCGCCCCCCCAGGCGCGCGGCGGCTTGTTATCCTGAGGACGTCATATGACGTCCAGTCAGGATAACTAAGCCACTTCCCGGCCGTCATTCTGCATACGGCGGTCGGGAAGTGGTTAAGTACTACCAAAAAACCTAATCAAAGTACATGGGCATATGTGGGACACACCCCCACTAGCCTTCCCCCCATTGCCCTTACTGGAAATTCATGCAGAGTAAATAGAGTAGCCTACTGTAGCTGCTGCTATCAAGTAATGAGCCTTTGAATAGTGTTTGTAAACACCATTCAGAAGTGTGATTCATAGATCTTTTAAGCAATTAATATTTACATTTTTTTTTTACATTTTTCTTTGTTGTTTTAATTTTTTAGTGTTGCATTAAAAATAATGCTTTTCTTATTTATTTTTTAAGCCTTTATTTCATTTTGAATAACTTTGCAATGCTTTGTACCACTAATATAGTTTTAGCGTTTACATATGGGAAAATATGGGAAAAAATATAGAATTAAATTTATACATTTTATCTAAAGTAATACCAACTTTTGTAAAAAAATGTGTAAAAATCCGCGCAATCTGAGTTTAGTAACTACCCAGCTAATAATGGACATAAATATTCAGCAGCTGTGCACAAGGTCATACATCAGAACAAACCGACGTGGAAAAAAGATAACACAGAAAACCCCAAACAAGACTACATACTGGAACACGTGTCGACGACTTATAAATACAGGTAATAATCGACCCATCAATGATTTGAGTCTAACGCGCCTAAAAATGTGTAAAAAAATGTTTTCAACCATAATGAAATCTATTTTACATATTTAAATTAAGATATAAAAAAGGGTATAAAAGGGTATACATTTGCGATTTTGATATAATCACCATGTTTCGTAACGTTTCAATAAGTTTTACTTTATTTCCGAATTTTTTATTTATTCTTTTCGTAATAAAAATTACGTTGTGATTTTTTAATTTTGTTGTTTCTTTTTACATTTTTTTTTTA
>BLSH010121637.1:2066327-2084760 GCA_018402905.1 Glandirana rugosa | reverse complement strand
GTTTGTAAGTGTTATTCTATTTATTATTAAACTTATGCAAACAGTATCACACTATTGGGACCTTTATTTCCTATATGTCTGGGTGAGCCGTCCACTTGAGCGATTTGGAGGTATCCACAGTGGGAACAAGAGTCGATAGTGTTTGCAGCGGCAGGAGGGGAGACTACCTGATTGCAGCAGCAGGAAGGGAGACCATCCATACTTGTAAACAAAGCGTGTTAGACCACTCTTATCAGGGGGTCGCATGCTCTCTGGTAAGAGTATATCGGCAGGGGTGTTGAGTGGCACCTGAGTGTTTTTGTTTCCTCCCTGACACGGATTGGGACTTTCTTCCTGTGTGATTTCATCCTTGAGCACCTATCATTCCCTGGATGTAGTGACTAATAGACTGTTGATTGATTGAACTAGCGCTGCACCTTTTTTCTATAATACCAACTTTTGTTTTATAACTAATTCTGGTCAAAGTAAAAATGTGCATTTTAATGTTTTTTTATATATCTCTTTCTATAGATTGAGTGGAATATGAAATCACAAAGCAAAAACAAAAAGGACAGGAGCACAGGATCCAACTAACACACTGTGTAATTTTATTAATAAAAAACAATAGCGCACTCACTGTTAAAGAGCTGATATCTGCCATAGATGGGTGCAGGAACGAAAATCCAGCTGTGATGAAGATGACAGGGATACCTCAGAACAGGTCAGCGGAGTGCCACTCACACTGCTCTCAGCTGCCACCTGCTCTCCCACATGGAACGTGTTTCAGGTGTAGGGCATGGTAATGAATTTTGAGTCAATTTTAGCTTTGTCATGCCTACCCCTTGTAATAGCTGAAAGCTTAAATACTAAAGGGAAAAAGGGGGGAACAGGCCTCTACCTCATTGACATTCTAATTTGACAGCTAGATTGCCAGTAGCAGGTGTCCACGATGTAGTGATTATAATAAATTTATACCTCAGTTAGGTAAAACATTAAATTATTTTTCCACTAATTATCCAAAACCCTTTATATTATTTAAAGACTTGAATACATTTATAAGGACAAAACAATAAAAAGGTATTATAATGTTCAGTCTCTTTCAAAGGTCTCCAAAGTGCGTAAAAGTCCAAGCAGCTAACATACAATTAAGCTGTAGAATATAATGACAGCAAACTAATTTCCCCAATACCTTTAGATGAGGGTGATAGCCAAGGCCTCCAAATTATGGAGGAACTTTTAGAAAATACACAGGCTTGACAAGCTTCCAACACATAAGATGACCTATGCAGAATTACTAAAGTTATGTTACACCACTAATTCCCCCAAGTACATTAAAAACATCATGAACTGTAAGCAAGATGTCTCCTCCCAAATACATCCACCTATGTTAAACTAAAGATCCAACAGAGGAATACCGGGTAGAGGTAAAGATTCTAGTGGACAGAGACATGGTAAATGGTAAAGTTAATAAAGGGATACCCTTTTTTTACCACATCTCTAAAGCTCATAAAGATCCCAATAACCTACCAGGTAGGCCAATTGTAGCCAGTATATTGATCACTTTCTACAGCCTCTAGTACAGGCATTACCATCCTACATTAGGGATTCCCTGCATTTACTAGATGCTCTAGAACACTACACCTGGGACAGCAGATATATTTGGTTTTCTTTAGACGTTAACTCGTATACTTCTATCCCCCATGACATCCTGCATGACATTGGGTTAAGAGCTTTGGAACATTTTTCAGCCTTGGAGTCAGTGTTAAACTATACCCAAGCCCAATTAGCTCTAGATGGTACACGTTTGTTTAGAAAAATGACAATGAATATTACCTTCAAAATCATAGAACAGCAATGGGCATAAGTAGTGGTGATATTGGTCTGGTGGCACGGGATTATCCGGCACCTCATCCCTTGTAATGTTAGGAGTTCAATGCAAGAGAATATGGGATTATGGTGGTGCCAAAAAAGTAAATCCAACAAAGGAGAGTAAAATATAACAGTATTTATTGATACAATATTAAAATGACATAGAAGTGATTAAAAGCAATGTATACACATTGATGTTGCCTTCATTTCAGCATATTCTGATGATGAAAGATCATGTAGTGATCTAAGGATATTCCTACATGTTTCACCTGTATAGGCTTCCTCAGGGAATTTAAATAGATCATCAGGAATGTTTTAATACTATACAGAAGACAAAAAAACACATCAGTTGACACAAAACAAAATTATGTACAAAATATCAACACAGCAAGCTCAGGTTCAGTCACCCTTGCGAACACTACATTGAATGTCCACCATGGAGCCCCAGGCCTATGATCATCACAACGGGAGGGGGGTGTGCAGCATGTCCACAGGGGACATAGAATGCCCTAAATGGCGTAAGGGAGATTCTGACACTTTTTCAATGGATTCTACACGTCGCACCCATGGATCTATGCCAAAACAACAACCGCCTTTTACTCGTCCTAGGCACGTTTCCTCTCGTTTATTTCCGGCTCCTCACCAATCACCAAAATTCGCACCAGGTTCTGATACTTTTGTACCCAAACCTTTGGGCACCTTTCCTACACCTATAGCTTCAGCTTCTTACTCTACTTCCTCTACCATTACAAAGGTGAGTGAAGCCAATACCAATATCTCTGTTTCTGAAATTACATCTACATCTCAAAATGATCCCAAAGTAGCTCCCATTTTTTTAGTAAAAGCCATAGAATCTATTCCGAATCCTCCAATAGTCACTCTCCCTGCCAAAAAATACAGGGTGGGCCATTTATATGGATACACCTTAATAAAATGGGAATGGTTGGTGATATTAACTTCCTTTTGAGGCACATTAGTATTTGTGAGGGGGGAAACTTTTCAAGATGGGTGGTGACCATGGAGGCCATTTTGAAGTCAGCCATTTTGAATCCAACTTTTGTTTTTTCAATAGGAAGAGGGTCATGTGACACATGAAACTTATTTGGAATTTCCCAAGAAAAAAAATGGTGTGCTTGGTTTTAACGTAAC
Organism: Glandirana rugosa; assembly: GCA_018402905.1. Lineage (NCBI taxonomy): Eukaryota > Metazoa > Chordata > Amphibia > Anura > Ranidae > Glandirana > Glandirana rugosa. Next base: position 2,081,763 of record BLSH010121637.1, on the reverse strand, counting down.
TTTATTCTTTCATGAGTTATTTACAAGTTTCTCTTTGTTTACAGCCATTGACATGTTGCCGAGGTTAACACGTGCGGAGTGGATAGAAATTGTGTTGATGTCTGGTGAACGCAGTAACAGGGTCATTGCAGCAGATTTCAATGCAAGACAGCCTACGAGACCACCCATCTCCCATGCTACAGTTAGCAAACTGCTTGCTAAGTTTCGTGAAACTGGTTCAGTGTTGGATTTGCCAAAATGTGGACGCATGAAATCTGTCACTAATGAAGAAACATCAGTGGCTGTCCTAGCTTCATTCAGCAAGAGCCCACAGCATAGCACTCGCCGCATGTCACTGGAGAGTGGCATTAGTGGAACATCCCTTCGGCGGATATTAGCTACTCACAAATGGCACCCTTACAAACTGAGGGTTGCATTGACAATCCAACACAATGGGCAGCACATTGAACACATTTTATAAGTGGTCAGAAACTTGTAAATAACTCATGAAAGAATAAAGTTACGTTAAAACCAAGCACACCACTGTTTTTCTTGTGAAATTCCCAATAAGTTTGATGTGTCACATGACCCTCTTCCTATTGAAAAAAACAAAAGTTGGATTCAAAATGGCCAACTTAAAAATGGCCCCCATGGTCACCACCCATCTTGAAAAGTTTCCCCCCTCACATATACTAATGTGCCACAAACAGGAAGTTAATATCACCAACCATTCCCATTTTATTAAGGTGTATCCATATAAATGGCCCACCCTGTAGATTGTACCATTAATAGATGTGACCCTGCCTAAAATCCAAGCATGAATAAGGATCCTACGGATCCAAATAACAAAGATCAATTGAAAATCATTAATTTGTCCTCCTATGTGCTCTCTTCCTGTGAGTCTGAGGTACTCAAATTGGGTCTTTCATTCTGTCCAGAGTGAAATATGGACAAATTTCAAATAATTAAGGATATACACCTCTTCGCATGAAGACTTATGTTTAAAACTTTGTATGATAAACCTTCCTTCCATAGACATGGCTTACCTAATCCAATGGAATCTTTGACTCCAATGGATTCTTTCACTATTGATGAGCAGTTGGCTCTTGATACCCTCATGGAATTTTGGGAGGAAGGCCACCAAGACCCAGATGAAGACGAGCCACTTTTACATGCTAGTGGCATTGCAATACCTGGGGTATCCTTCCCACGAACTAGCTTTAAACCTAAGTCTAGATCATTTCCTCCGTTAAACACTAATCCTACTATTTGGACGTTCATACAACAAACTGCACGAGAAATTATCTTTAAAGAATCCCTAACGTGATAATCTGTCCAAAGTGTATAAAGATGCTATAGCCGCCTTAAAAAATAATACACAGATAATAATAAAACCAGCTGATGAAGGTGAGAATTTGGTAGTGATGGACTGTAAACAGTACACAAGCATGTGCATGGATATCCTCTTTAATAGAGAGTGGTATAGGCCCATTAGTACATCTATAGTTGACAATATTTACAACAATTTTCGCGCCATTATCTTTGATGCCTACGACCAGGGCACCATAGATAAGGGCACTTGGCAGTTCCTCAACATTAAGTAAACAAGAGTTCCTATCTTTTACACTCTCCCAAAAATACATAAGTCCCTGTCCTCCTCACCCGGGAGGCCAATCATTTCCAGCTGTGGAAATATAATGGAAAATGCTAGTACATTCGTTGACCAATATTTACAGCCACATGTCACTTCTTTAACCTTGTATGTAAAGGACACTATTGATCTGTTAAGAACACTTGAAGGCCTGCACCTGCCAGAAAATACATGGCTAGCCTAGTTGCTATAGATATAGAAAGTCTGTATAACTAAATTCCTCATGCCAAGGGACTGGAGACAGTGGCCCAGTGCCTCAAAGCAAGGGGACACTTGTCCCAGACTGACAACAACTTTATTACAGATCTGCTAAGGTTGATCCTTATCTGTAATGTTTTTCTTTTTGGATCCTCCCACTACCTCCAGGTGCAGGGTGTAGCCACGGGCACTCGATGTGCCCCTGCCTGTGTCAATCTGTACCGGGGGGGTGGGAGAGGGACTTATTCACATGTGAAGATATTTCCCATCTTCTCTGTCATGTTATTTCCTGGCATTGCTATATAGACGATGTGTTGCTGTTTTGGGATGGCACTAATGATGAACTTGATCTATTTATGAAATGTATTTTGCAAAAAGAATACAATTTGAAATTTACAATGAATTGTGACATGCAAAAAGTCACATTTTTGGATGTACACATTTTTGTTGGCCCTGATGGGACACTTGGTTCCTTTTTATATAGAAAGCCATTCGCTGGCAACACGATTTTGCACGCAGCCAGTTCCCACCCCAAATCTCTCATAGAGAGCATCCCGCATAGTCAATATCTGCGACTTAAAAGAACTTGCAGTCAGGATTCAGATTTCAAACTAGAAGCTTGTCAATTATAGCACAGGTTATTAAATAGAGGGTAAAGCTGTAAATGTCTAAAGAAGGCCTATAATAAAGTAACCAAACAAGATAGGAGGTCTTTAATCTTTCGTAAGAGAGAACCCAAAACTACTCAAACAATTAGGCTAATTACAAAATACTGTAGACAGCAGGATCAAATTAGGATAGTTCTCAAAAAGTTTTGGCCATTATTATCATCAGATCTTATCATTGAGAAATATGTCAAGTCCTATCCGGATATCACATTTACACGTGCAGGCTCCCTGAGAGACAATTTTGTCAAAAGTAATTTTAATGACTCCCAGAAAAATGATTTGCAACCAACGGGCACATATGCCTGTGGCAAATGTCAATTTTGTCAATAGTTACTAAATTCACACTCTATTGTGCTACCCAATGATTAAACATAAGGTTACATGCCAGACCGTGGGTGTAGTGTATTTAGGTAGGTGCCTACGTGGAGCCTTTTACATAGGCAAAACCGAACGTCCGTTCTTCAAGCGCATTAAGGATCACATAAACCCTCTTTTGAAAAAGCAGACCACGACAGCTTTAAATACACATATTGACAAATGCCACGACTTTCACAATCATATGGTCAAATTTGTGGCACTTGAACATGTACCCACCCATATACATGGTGGAGGGATAGATCAAACACTTTTACAGTTAGAGTCGTGTTGGATTTATCTTCTTTAAGCTACTAAATATCCAGGATTCAATGAAAATCTAAGTTTCTTGCCCTTTTCGTAAATTCATTTCAGTACCCTATGATGTCTACCCAGGTCTGAATTGCCCCTTGCCCCCCCCCCCCGTCCCGTAATAATATACCATTCAGCCTTTCCATATTGGCCTGCACACCTGGAATTCATTGTTTGGAATATGTTAGAATTAATACTGATTCTTTGATACATACTGTATTCCATGTTTATTGTGATATATGGTATAAGTAGCTATTAGCTTTATTTAGTGTTTGATTTATATGCACATTTCTGACTTTGGTTTGCTCTTATCGGCAACAATGTTCTGTTTTGTATCTCTATGCAGCGATCCCGGTTCAAACACAGTGGGGGCATTCCTCACGATCAGCCTTGTGTCCACTATACATGCCCAGGTGATAGCCTCATACCCTGTGATACATTCGGGAGGGAAGTGGAGCCTGGCGTACCCATATGGATGTCCCACTGCTGTGGTTTCACAGCAGTATCGGCGCTGCCTGGCTGGTGTCTGGGTTCTGCCCACCGCCGCCTGGTGTGCTCTAATAGCAGCTCTTGCTGTTGGGCTTGCAGGGGGAGGTGTGTGTGGGCATCCTCTGCCCTCCCATCCGAGGCGTCCTCCCACCCCCTCTTGCGTTGCTCCATGGGTCCCATGTGACCTCGCAGCATGGGATCCTGGTCTCTGTAGGCGGAAGGCTGGATGAGACTTGGGCGCATGAGCAGTGTTGCCATCATGTCCACGCTCGGCTCGGTGACGTCACACGCCGGCCGAGTGGGGGACATATAAATGTCGGCAAGTCAGCTGCCTTCTTGCTGACACAGGAGGGTAGCCTGTCCTAGGATAGCGTGCATCTGCAGGTCTGTAAATATAGGCATACTCTCCTCTCATTCTCCTCTTTAAACTACTATTTAAAGCTCAGAATCCATTATCATTTGAAGCCATGTAATTATACTTAATATATTGCTAGCTGAACAAAAATACTTTCTCTGTGTTTGGCCACTTATATGGTGACCTATAACCAGATATAACGCCCTGTTAGTATGACAAGGCTGCTATTTTACATTGATATAAGACATTATTATGACCCCAACTCTTCTATATGCAGCAATTCTTTGAACATATGTTCCTATGATATCTTTGTATTTAGCTCTATGCTGTGCTACTGAATCCCATCAACATCTGCAAGACAGCGGCTCCCCTCACTTTTGTAGGAATTTGTTGCCTTTTCAAGTAAGTGATGTTTATGCTTGGTAGATTGGTCATTCCACTATTCCTTCTAAAGTTTAATTACTTACCTTTATGGAGAAAAGTGTTCTCCCTGTAGGTTGGGGAATGAACTAATTATAAGTATATACATATTCTTCTCCTTTTTCAGTCGGGCATTCTATGCCCCCTGTGGACATGTTGCACACCCCCCCCTCCCGTTGTTACAATCCCTGGTGGACATTCCATGTAGTGTTCACAGGGGTGAGTGAACCTGAGCTTGCTGTGTTGATATTTTGTACATAATTTTGTTATGTGTCAACTGATGTGTTTTTTTTTGTCTTCTGTATAGTATTTAAACTTTCCTGGTGATCTATCTAAATTCCCTGAGGAAGCCTATACAGGCGAAACATGTAGGAATATCCTTAGATCACTACATGGTCTTCCATCATCAGAATATGCTGAAATGAAGGCAAGATCAATGTATATACATTGCTTTTAATCATGCACTTCTATGTCATTTTAATATTGTATCAATAAATACTGTTATATTTTATTTTTCTTTGTTGGATTTACTTTTTTGGCACCACCATAATCCCATATTCTCTTGCATTGAACTTCTAGCAATGGGCATGAGTTTCAAGCACAACTATGCAAATTTCAACTGTGCTTTGTAAATAGTTATACATTTAGAACCATGACCCCTTTGTCACTAATAGAGATTTTTTCTCAGGTGATAAATCAATGATATTAAAATTATTTGGGACAGCCCTAGTTCATCTGTGGGATCACTTTTTAATCATTTTGACACTATGGGTCTGTCATTTACCTATGTACATGATGCCATGACGTTGGTATTTTGAACCTAGAACTAAGTCACGCTGATTAATAATTCCAAAAATAATTTCAAAACATCTGCTGGAAATGTATTCATCTTTCAGTATGGGGAAGGAACCATAAGTTGGTCTAGTCGAAAGTAACTGTCCCTCTATCTTCAACAGAAGCAGAGGACATCGCAGCAGCATACGCATGTCAAGAAGCAATATGGATTTGTCAACTTTTTGTGGACATTGAGATAGACATGTCAAAACCAACTCCTATTTTTGAAGACAACCAGGGATGTAGAAAACGTACGCAATCAGAAAGGGTCAATCCTAGGACCAAACACATCAACGTCAAGTATCACCTACTGAGGGACAATCAAGAGCAAGGTGTTATTGACATTCAATACTGCCCGTCAGAGGAGATCACTGCTTATGCACTCACCAAACCAGAAGAAGCTGAATATAATTTGACACAGCACATGCTGTTGGGAAGGGGTGTTGGAAAAAGCAACAGCGCGTAATGTACTGTGTACTGTGAAATATATATATATATATATATATATATATATATATATACAGTTGTGCTCATAAGTTTACATACCCTGGCAGAATTTATGATTTCTTGCCCATTTTTCAGAGTGAATGATAACACAAAAACATTTCTTTTACTCATGGTTAGTGTTTGGCTGAAGCCATTTATTATCAATGAACTGTGTTTACTGTTTTTAAATCATAATGACAACAGAAACTACCCAAATTACCCTGATCAAAAGTTTGACATACCCTGGTGATTTTGGCCTGATAACATGCACACAAGTTAACACAAAGGGGTTTGAATGTCTATCAAAGGTAACCATCCTCACCCGTGATCTTTTTACTTGTAATTAGTGTGTGTATATAAAAGGCCAATGAGTTTGTCCACTCCTGACAGACCCTTGCATCTTTGATCCAGTGCTGCACTGATGTTTCTGGATTCTGAGTCATGGGGAAAGCAAAAGAGTTGTCAAAAGGATCTGTTGGAAAAGGTAGTTGAACTGTATGAAACAGGAAAGGGATATAAAAAGATATCCAAGGAATTGAGAATGCCAATAAGCAGTGTTCAAACTCTAATCAAGAAGTGGAAAATGAGGGGTTTTGTTGAAACCAAACCATGGTCAGGTAGACCAACTAAAATTTCAGCCACAACTGCCAGGAAAGTTGTTTGGGATGCAAAGTAAAACCCACAAATAACTTCAGTTGAAATACAGGACTATCTGAAAAAAATGTGGTGTGGCTGTTTCAAAAAGCACAATACGGAGGCACTTGAGGAAAGATGGGCTGCATGGTCAAGTCACCAGAAGAAAGCCATTACTACGCAAAGGCAACAATACGCCAAACAGCACAGAGACAAGCCTCAAACCTTCTGGCACAAAGTCATTTGGAGTGATGAGACCAAAATGTAAGTTATTACCATGTATTGCCCTCTTTAACATCGATGACAGCTTGAAGTCATTTGTGGTATGTGTGGATGAAGCTCTTTATCTTTTCAGATGGTAAAGCTGCCCATTCCTCGTGACAAAATGCCCAGTTGGGACTGAAATTTTAGTTGGCCTACCTGACCATGGTTTGGTTTCAACAGAACCCCTCATTTTCCACTTCTTGATTAGCATTTGAACACTGCTTATTGGCATTCTCAATTCCTTAGATATCTTTTTAGATCCCTTTCCTGTTTTATATAGTTCAACTATCTTTTCCCGCAGATCCTTTGACAATTCTTTTGCTTTCCCCATGACTCAGAATCCAGAAACATCAGTGCAACACTGGATGAAAGATGCAAGGGTCTGTCAGGAGTCCAGAAACTCATTGACCTTTTATATACACACACGAATTACAAGCAAACAGATCACAGGTGAGGATGGTTACCTTTAATAGCCATTCAAACCCATTTGTGTCAATTTGTGTGCATGTTATCAGGCCAATATCACCAGGGTATGTAAACTTTTGATCAGTGTCATTTGGGTAGTTTCTGTTGTCATTATGATGACAACGAGTAAACACAGTTGATTGATAATAAATGGCTTCAGCCAAACACTAACCATGAGTGAAAGAAATGTTTTTGTGTTATCATTCATATTCTCTGAAAAATGGCCAAGAAATCATAAATTCTGCCAGGGTATGTAAACTTATGAGCACAACTGTATATATACTATATATATATATATATATATATATATATATATATATATATATATATATGCATTGTACCTGTCTATACCAGTAGGTGGCACTGCAATGTTATAGTGTTATGTGCATGGAAAATCTATTGTAATTGCAATAAGAGGAAATGTTATCTCTCCTCTGTTCACTGTATTCGTTTGTTATTAAGTTCCTGTTCATGTTTCTGATGCTGTAAGATATGTTCTGATATAAGCAAAGCGTATTACTGCATACCAGAAGCTTCCAGTATGATTTCAATACTCTGACAACAGATATAAGATGTATTATTTTTGATTTATACACTGTTATTTTGCACTGTTATTTTGACAGCTGAATGGACTTATTTGTATGATTTTAAAATTTTTGGATATTTTGTATTATTTTCACATTTAACCACTTCAATACCGGGCACTTAGAACAGTTCCCGCCCACACCAATTTTCAGCTTTCAGTGCTGTTGCAATTTGAATGAGAATTGCGCGGTCGTGCGATGCTGTACCCAAACAAAGTTTTTATCATTTTGTTCCCACAAATAGAGCTTTCTTTTGGTGGTATTTGATTACCCCTGCAGTTTTTATTTTTTGCGCTATAAAAAAAAAAAGACCGAAAATTTTGAAAAAAAAAACTAATTTTTCTTTGTTTCTGTCACAAAAGTTTGTATAAAGTATATTTTCTCCTTCACTGATGGACACTGATGTGGCTACACTGATGGGCACTGATGAGGCTACACTGACGGGCACTGATGAGGTAGTACAGATTGGCACTGATGAGGTGGCACTGATGATGGGGCACATATGCAGCACTGATGGGCGGCACTGACAAGCAACACTGACGGGCACTGATACGTGGCATTGATATGCGGCACCGATGGAAACTCATAGGTGGCACTGATAAGTGGCACTGATGGCCACTGACTGATAGGTGGCACTTTTAGGTGGCACAGGTGGGCACTTTTAGGTGGTACAGGTGCGCACTCATAGGTGGCACAGGTGGGCACTGATAGGTGGCACAGGTGGGCACTTATAGGTGGCACTGGTGCAACAAGCACTGTTAGGGATGGCACTGGCAGGCATCATACATGGGCACAGTGCCATCCCTACAGTGCACATTATTTTGCCCTTACCTGGTCTAGTGGGGGCTCCCTGGTGGTCCTGGGCGGCCTCTGTGGTCCTTCCCTGGTGGTCCTGGGCGGCCTCTTTGTGATGTACGGGGGGGGCTCCCTGGTGGTCCTGGTCAGGCTCCCTGGTGGTCCAGTGGGGTGATCCTGAGGGTGGCTGCGCTGATAAATGTTCAGCGCAGCCCCCCCCTGTCAGGAGAGCAGCCGATCGGCTCTCCGCTGCTCAGGTCTGCAGACCTGAGCAGAGGAAAAGCCGATAAACGGCTCTTCCTATTTACACTGTGGTCAGCCGTGATCAAAGCCTTTTACCTCGGTCGGTAATGGGGTGGGTCAAACCCACGGCACCACTAATAGCCGCGATGCGCGCCCCCAGGGGCGCGTGATCGTGGATTATCCTGAGGACGTCAATAGACATCCAGTCAGGATAATGAACCCCCCATATGATTGCCCGCTGCATAGTAGCAGTGGTTGCGCTACTGTGGAATTGATTATTGGTTGGTACACTAAAATGAATGTCACACATTTTTTTAGATTTGTTATTTAAGTAGCAGCACTGAAATACATAACACTATAGGTGAATTTTGAAATCCTAAGCGCAGTGCAACATACAAAATTTTCTGATATTACTATTCTTCATAACTAGAGTTGAGCGAACCCGAACTGTAAAGTTCGGGTTCGTACCGAACTTTGGGGTGTCTGTGACCCGGACCCGGACATTTGAAAAAAAGTTTGGGTTCGAGTTCTGGGTTCGGGTATTTGATCACGCATGTTGAATGGCTGCAGGGCAGCCAATCAACAAGCGTTTCACTGTTTTTTCCTAGAAGCCATCACAGCCATGCCTACTAATGGCATGGCTGTGATTGGCCAGTGCATCATGTGACCCAGCCTCTATATGAGGCTGGAGTCATAGTGCTGCATGCCACATGCTCTCTGGGTAGTGTAGTGAGAGGATGCTGCCGGTGCTTTGAGGGACAGATTGCAGATAGATAGATAGGTAGAGATTACTACTACTACTGCTTTTAGGGACAGATTGCAGATAGATAGATAGGTAGAGATTACTACTATTACTGCTTTTAGGGACAGATTGCAGATCTCATCCTGCATTACAGAAAGATCAGACTGGACTAGGTAGAGTCTACTGCTTAGAGGGACAGATTATTGTTCTAAAATCATTTTGCAGCCCTCTAGCACTTTCCAGGACTCTTTTACAGTCATTTTTGTGCCGAAAAGTTTGGGTCTCCATTGAATTCAATGGGGTTCGGGGTAAAGTTCGGGTCAAGTCCGGACCCAAACCGGACTTTTTTCTGAAGTTCGGCTGAACCCACCGAACCCAAACATCCGCGGGTTCACTCAACTCTATTCATAACACATTTTCTGTATTTTGTGCATTTATAATCTCTGGTGTCTGGAAAGTTACATCAGGAAACACTTACAGTAAGTAGATTATAAGAAAACTTGGACAAATATGCTAGAAGAGGTTTTGTTTAAAGTACAAAGACTTCAAGGATAAAGCTTAAAATAAAAGTCATTCACAGAACTGTTTTGATAAAGTCTATTAAGTTCTAAGAAATATAAACACTAAAAAAGAGAACTCAGACATGAAGTGTTCCATAAAGCATGGTCATTGTCATTCCATAAATGGTGACAACATTTGATAATAATTATATGTTTAGATAAGAATCATGCTTATGTTATGCCTTTCAGCCTATGATAATTCCACTATTTCATAAATGCTGGTAATTGTATTCATAAATAAATTCAAGCTGAATTAAAGTAATTGTTTCTTCTTCCAAAACTTGTAAACATAGCAGTGTCTTATCCATTCTATTAGCTGTTTGAAACACACCTCTTTGTCCACAATGCACAGCCTAAGCAGTCTAAACAGAACTGTTACTGGTATGCAAATGCTGACTTTTTCTCAAAAGTCAACAGCTAACCCTTCATATACAGCTCTTACCACCCCTCAGTTTTTGGCATATACACAGAGAAGTGGCACATGATTATCAAAGGAAGGGCAGAGTTATCTTGGTCATTTGGGATGCAATTAAATTAACAAACTTTCTTTGCTATCTCTTTTTTTCAGTTCAAGGGATGCAATGGCGGAGCCCAGTGGGAGATTAACTAGGTCTCTAAGTACAATCTAAAGTAGAGTTTTTGTTTACTAATTATGCAAACACAAGTCATTTATGAGCTTTAGAAGTTTATTTTTGGCAGTAATTTCTGTAAAGATGGTAAAAAAAAAGGATTACTTTATTAATTGTTATGTTTTAAAAAGCTTTATGCTTCAGAGTTACATGTCATACAGTATGTCATCCAGGCAAAAAAAAAAAAAAATGAAATATTTAATAATTAGTTACTTTGCTTTTATTAAAGTAACTCTGTCTCTTAGACTCCTTTCACACTGAGGCGTTTTTCAGGTGCTTTCACTCTAAAAAAAAAAAAACACCTGAAAAGCTTGCAAAAACCTATTTCCATTAAAATCAATGAATGCTTTCACACTGTGGCAGTGCATTGGCAGGGTGGTGAAAATCCCCCACCCCCCCACCCCCCATTTAAATGAATGAAAATCTCTTAAAAAGCACCTAAAAAGCTCTTCAAAAGTTCAGTGTTTTACTGGCAGTTTAGAAGCGCCTTAGTGTGAAAGGGGCCTTAAAAAATTGTTAACTGGTATAAAATACAGGCATCTAGAGGACTGTCAAAAAATGGTTGGTGGCCATACCTCCCAACCATCCTGAATCAAAAAGGCTGTCCTGGAATTAAAACATAAATTCCAGCATTTCATGTATTCAGGCTGTGTCCCTGAGTCCAGCGCTGGAACTCTTGCTCCAGTATGCAGCTCCAGTCTCTCTGTACTTACTGCTAGGAGGAATGATTTCCTGCCTGACACTATGTGCAAAGTTCCTACAGTGATGTCAGAGCACATAGAGCACATCCAGCGGTGCAGGATAAAGATCTCAAGCTCAGGCAAGTATACACTGAGCACTCACTGACCAAAAATTTAGCAGAGTATTGTTAAAAGGACACTGACCACGAATGATAAAGGAGTGATTTTTTTAAGACTACTGACCACCAATGGTTTAGGGAAATCTTTTTAAAAGGTCTTTGGCCACCAGTGATCGAGTTCTGTGAGGTATCACAACTTAGGTTAGGTTATTGCGATTTAGTCATAAAATGCAAAGGGAAAGAGAACCCGAATTTCATTAACATAATGATAACCAAAATTCATTCTTTTATCTAGACATTAAATCATCCAATCTGGATGTGTCCTTCCAGCTGTACGTGCTGATGTCTTCAAGCCCTGGCCCGACACATTTTGCCACATTTGGACATTGAGTACGCATGTAATAGTTGGAGTAATAATATCCATGTGCTGGTAGCAAAATGGATGCACATTCAGTCCTCACAAGACATGCTTACAGCACATCAAGTCCATAGCATCTGTGAGATTGCTCGCCCCGTGTGGCGTTTAATTCCATTACGCTTACTGGGTCTCTATATGTCTCCTGCAGTCATATACTACCCTACCTGGCTGGATGGGAGTATAAGTCTTTTCTCTGAACTATCTAGTCAATTTGTCCAAGTAGCATAATAATCTACATGGGAATGTTATGCAGACAAAATATCCCCTGAAGAAGCCTAAAGGGCAAAACATGTTGGGATTTGCCATCAAAGTATAACTGTATAAAGCAAGACCGGTATAAAATTACCACTAAGCACAAAAATATTTTTTACTGGAGCTAAATAAGTGTTTTTATCAATGTTGAAATGTTAATATAATTCAGTGTCATTTGATGTAAAGCACCAAAAATAAAAAACAATATCCAGTTTCCAAGTTTGTTTCAATATATGAGATGTGGTACGTTGGCTTATTGGCAATCCACCCACATTTATTTTCCACAAATATCTACAGTGTACATTCTATTTTATTGTGTTCCTTTTAAACAACACCCAATATTCAGTGCTATGTAGCCATGCTCACTTATCATCCAAGTGTTTTTCACCAGCTGCATTATCCCCCCTCCAGCCTGCCCCTCTTTATGAAAAGCTAACATTGGGGGTTATGGGTGACTGACCAGTTTCAGCCATGTTAAAATTCTGAAAGGAGCAACTTGGGTCCTAAACTGCCTTTCTTCAGTCATGTTGAATCGAGTATCAGAAGAATGATGGCAGGATAAGTATGTGTAACTAAGAAGGGGGACAATAAAGTGAACCTGTTGCTTTGCCCTACATAAGCAAATAACAGGATTTTTTTTTTAAACCCTGAATGCTATGCTGAAATATGTTGAGCTTACCTGTCAGCTGGTGCAAGCTCCAGCTGGGTTCTAATGGCTGTTGCTTTTCCTTTTGCCGGTTTGCTTTGGCATTGATTAGGGGGGGTTAAAACAGTCCCAGGCCCATATATCGGTGGACCTAAACTAATTGTTTGAACTGCACATAAAAAATATGTAAGTTGACATCTGCTTCTTAAAGCACTGTTTCCCTGGCATTAAGATGCATTAAGATAAAAACTTTATGAGTGCAGCAGCCCCCCTCAGCCCCCCAAATACTTACCTTCACGATCCTGCAATGTTGCATGACCGTTTCGGCTGTCCGATACTCTCCCTCCTGATTGGCTCCCGCTGGTGTCAAAGTCAGTAAGCCAATGAGGAAAGAGGGGCTGGGTCGAGCCGCGGCTCCATTTCTGAATGGACACACAAAGTAGAAGTTTGGCTGGGGTTCCCACATAGCAAGCTTGCTATGGGGGCACTCGGCAGGAGGGAGGGGCCAGGAGCACCAGCAAAGGACCGAAAAAGATGAGGATCTGAGCTGCTCTGTGCAAAACCACTGCACAATGCAGGTAAGTATAACATTTGTTATTTTTAAACAAAAAAATAGACTTTAATATCACTTTAAAGCATAAAGCCCAAAAAATGTTTAATCAAAATAATAAACATGCTAGCCCCAATCCTCCTCTTCTGGTCCCCCAATGGTGCTCTTGACTTCTCCTCTTCTCCATCTGACCCCACAGCAAGCCATTTGCTATGAGGACAGACATCTTGTCTGGATTCTGAGCCAGGCTGTGTGCCTCTATTGTCACACACAGTGCGACTGACCACCCCCCCCACATCATTTGGTAGACATCAGCAGAAGCCAATGTCTCCTGCTGCTGCCAAGTCTCCTGTGAGTAGAGGGAGAGGGCAGAGAAGAGATGCCGACTTGCACGAAGCTGAATGGATTGAGGACTCAGTTAAGCATTTAGGGAGGTGGGAGAGCAGAGCAAGTTGTAAAATTAAACCGATGTGAACTCCTGCACTACCGCTGAATGAATGTGGTCTAATCAATAAACAAACATAAATCAAATAAATGTGAAGCTGTGACAGACACCAAACTTGTGTTCCCACAATATCAGACAGTATATTAACAGAAAAAAGTGCTACACCGCTGAACACTAGTTAAATATTGCTAAATACTCAATGAAATTAAAACAAATCTATCTTTGTGTCACAATACAATACAAATGTACCTCATAAATCGCTTGAAATAAATCCAATAACAGATTAAGATGATGAACTACTAATGCATTAAGTGTAAAAGATGAGAACAAAAACAAAATAATTGAAAATCTTCACCGATACGTTGTTGATGAGTCACGAAACCCTGTGATGTAATACGTAGGGTAGGGACACACTGTTACGACAAGATGCTTTTGTATTATCCAGAGAGGTACGATTTTTTGATGCAGTACTGTGGATTGCTATTTGTTACATGCTGTATACAGTTGGTGCACTGGAGCACCTATCAAGTGTGAGTTTTATGCACATATTTTAACCACTTCAATACCGACCTATAGTCAAATGACATCTCCAGGAGGGATCTCCCATCCTGGGCGGGCGTCATATAACGTCCTTGGCTTTTCGCCGGTCCTGCGGGCGCCCCAGGGTCCCGCATTGCAGCAATCAGGGATCAGGCGTGTCCTTGGGACACAGCCCATCCCCGATAAGGGTAAAGAGCCAATAAAAACTGTCTCTTTACCACATGACCAGCTGTGTCCAATCACAGCCAGTCACTTTGGAGATCTGCGATCACTCCACTCATGCGCGCCCCCCCCAGGGCACGCAGCACGGCAATCAGAGTTGGGGTTTGTCCCTCGGACAAAGCCCAGCCCCGATTAGGGTAAAGAGCCGATGAAAGCACCTGTCACCAGCCCATCAGAGTACCCGAGTACCTGTCAACAGCCCATCAGAGTACCGAGTACCTGTCACCAGCCCATCAGAGTACCCGAGTACCTGTCACTAGCCCATAAGAGTACCCAAGTACCTGTCACCAGCCCATCAGAGTACCCAAGTACCTGTCACCAGCTCATTAGAGTACCCGAGTACCTCTCACCAGCCCATCAGAGTACCTGAATACCTGTCACCAGCCCATTAAAGTACCTGTCACCAGCCCATCAGAGTACCCAAATACCTGTCACCCGCCTATCAGAGTATCCAAGTACCTGTCACAACCCATAAGAGTACCCGAGTACCTGTCACCAGCCCAACAGTGTACCCGAGTACCTGTCAACAGCCCTTCAGAGTACCCGAGTACCTGTCACCAGCCCACAAGTACCTGTCACCAGCCTATCAGAGTACCCAAGTACCTGTCATAACCCATAAGAGTACCAGAGTACCAGTCACCAGCCCAACAGAGTACCTGAGTACCATCAGAGTACCCAAGTACCTGCCACAACCCATAAGAGTACCCGAGTACCTGTCACCAGCCCAACAGTGTACCCGAGTACCTGTCAACAGCCCATCAGAGTACCCGAGTACCTGTCACCAGCCCATCGGAGCACATCCGACCACTGTCCATGAACACCCGACCACTGTCCATGAGCCCATGAGACTTCCCGACAACTGTCCATGAGCCCATGTGACAACCCGACCACTGTCCATGAGCC
>BLSH010121637.1:2047512-2061004 GCA_018402905.1 Glandirana rugosa | reverse complement strand
AAGCCTCTTCTAAAGATGATGCGCAAGAAAGCCTGCAAACAGTTTGCTGAAGACAAGCAGACTAAGGACATGGATTACTGGAACCATGTGCTGTGGTCTGATGAGACCAAGATAAACTTTGGCTCAAACAGTGTCAAGTGTGTGTGGCGGCAACCAGATGAGGAGTACAAAGACAAGTGTGTCTTGCCTACAGTCAAGTATGGTGCTGGAGGTGTCATGGTTTGGGGCTGCATGAGTGCTGCTGGCACTGGGAAGCTACAGTTCATTGAGGGAACCATGAATGCCAACATATACTGTGGCATACTGAAGCAGAGCATGAACCCCTCCCTTCGGAGACTGGGCTGCAGGGCAGTATTCCAACATAATAACGACCCCAAACACACCTCCAAGATGACCACTGCCTTGCTAAAGAAGCTGAGGGTAAAGGTGATGGACTGGCTAAGAATATCTCCAGACCTAAGCCCTATTGAGCATCTGTGTGGCATCCTCAAACAGAAGGTGGAGGAGCACAAGCTCTCTAACATCCACCAGCTCTGTGATGCCCAGCAGTGCTGGAAAATAATGGCGGCCACACAAAATATTGACACTTTGGGCCCAATTTGGACATTTTCACTTAGGGGTGTATTCACTTTTGTTGTCAGTGGTTAAGACATTAATGGCTGTGTGTTGAGTTATTTTGAGGGGACAGCAAATTTACACTGTTATATAAGCTGTACACTCACTACATTGTAGCAAAGTGTCATTTCTTCAGTGTTGTCACATGAAAATATATAACGAAATATTTACAAAAATGTGAGGGGTGTACTCACTTTTGTGAGATACTATATGTAATGGTATAATATACAGCTGTTTGTTTTTAAATGTTTTACTATTTTTAATATGATATTCACTTTTTATACTATGTATGATTTTGTTTGATTAAGTCCAAATACACAATTTCCGGTATTGTAGTGTGAATTATACTACATATTTAGATCTGATCCTTTCAGCCCTTTTTATACAGGTCTGCCTCATGATATGTGAAGTGTTCATCTTGGTTTTTAATCCCTGTGGAGCTGTTTATGTTCAGCACATTACCCATGACATACCTAATAAAATGGCCAATCATAATAACGTCTATAACCTTAATAAAATGGCCGGAGGTCATGTGACGTAATGCGTAGGGCATTTCGGAGGCAGTCGTGGACTGGAAGTGATGTCGGAGGACGCTTTGCCCTGGCTTTATTTACTTTTTGTGGCATTTTAAAGTTGTATATATTGTAAGTGCAATATTTTAAGCAATAAATAGGCACATTTTAAGTACTGCACTCTTGTTTTATCTTAATTTCCCCACCAATAAATGAGCGATTTGTAGTCTTAAAGTGCCAGTACCCAATGACAACGATGGTACTTTAAAGTGTTTGTTAACCCAAAAATATAGAGATCCTAGTCCCTTAAGGCAGATTATAAAGCACAGTGCTTGTGCTGTGTAATCTGCCTCCCTCTAAACTGTAAAAAAAAAAAACCCTGAACCTGCCACTTCTTGTATACCCCTCTCTGTACAGACAACAAAACCAGGACTTCTGAGCCCTGGCCACCGTTGTCTGTGACGTCAGCAGCCCTGCTCTCATCTCTCCCTCATTCCCTCCTCCCGGCCTGTCAGCTCCCTGCTGCTCTATATGTGTCTCTGATCCCCCCGCCGCCCACCGCTATTAAAATTGAATGCACACTGCCAGCCTCTCCACTAATACGGCAGAGCATACTGTACATGTTTTGTAAAAATGAGCGTTGTAAATAGCTATCTAGAGCTGTCTGCAGGCCAGTCATGTGACTTGTGGCCACTTCTCAGTCCCGAGACAAGGCATCTTCAGGAGAGACTGAGCGGCCACGTGACATCAGAGGGAGATCCCGGCCCCTCCTGCTGAGAAGCGGCCATGAGTCACAGGACTGGCCTGAAGACAGCTCCAAAAAGCTATTTACAATGCTCATTTTTACAAAATATATACACTGTGTGCTCTGCCTTACTATAGTGGAGGGGCTGGCAGTGTGTCATAAATTCGGGTTAACAACCACTTTAAACAATATCTGGAGAGACCCTAATGGACAGGAGGCTGGGAAATCATCTGTAGAGCAACACATTTGATGGATGATATTAACTAGGTGCAAAGTCTGATGTATGAAGGTGAGAGTTTGGTGCGCACATAGGTGACATATTCATATAGAAGCACCCAAATATATCAAGAGGTGTGAGGCTTTATGAGCACTAAAGAAACAACGTGTTGATAAAGAGTTTCTATTGATTATGAATTTGTTTTTACACTTAATGCATTAGTAGTTGATCACCTTACGCTTTTTGTAATATTTCACTAGTTTTCAGCAGTTCAGCACTTTTTTCGGTTAATAAGTTGTAAAATGTTTTTTTTTTTTTACCTTAACGCTGGGAATGCATTAAAGTGGTTGAATGCCCACATGAAAAAAAGAAAAAAAAAAGACCTGTAAGGCAAAGGCATAATGAGCTACTATGCACCGTCTGCTGGTCAACGCAGAGGGAGCTGACATTTTCCCTGAGGTGTTTTTTCCGGGTTCGCGGTTTCGGCACTGTGAGTGGCCGGAGCCGCGAGACGTCACTCCCATGCATGCGTGCAGGAGCCCTTCTATTTCCGGCAAGGTTCGGTGCGATACATCGGGCCTTCGCCAGGGCTTCATTGCACATGCGCTGCTGATGTCAGTGGCTGACTACAGGGTGAATATCTCCTAAACCTGTAGGTAAAAATCACCAAATGGGGATGCAACCACTTTAAGGTAAAAAATGTTTTAGCTATAGAACCACTTTAAATACTTTCTGAGTCACTAACCCAAAATAAGAATGCAGATCAGGAGCTCAGACCTCACTTGCTGCATGCTGGTTGTGAGTCATTGTCTCAAAATATTAATCAGTGGATCAGCATGACTACCAGATTACTAGCATTGTCAGTAGGAAGTCAGTAATGGCAGAATTTTAGCATTTCACCCCTTTAATGAAAGCTAATATTCTTTTTAATTCATGCATAATGTATAAATGATGCTGTTTGTTCATCGATCTGCTTATATGGAGCTCATCTGTGACACATAAAAGATTGAAAGGGAATGCTGGAACATTTAAAACATCTGGATTAACTTGAAGAAGAAAGAATTCCATGCTAGTTTTGAATTCACTGATGTTACTGCTTATACAAACCTGTTCTCATCAGGTATCTGAGGGGATCTATCAGGAATAATTGTGTACTCCATATGTATAATGACTAAATGTACATCAAAGGCTATAGATTGTTTAAATGTGCAGGTTAATTTTTCTTTACTAAAATATATTGCCTCACTAGTACAACTTCATTATGCAACGTTCTGACATATTTCTGTACAGTCTTTGTTATGTCATTGTATACAGTATTGAATAGCAAGCTTACCCCACAAGCCAGTGCAAAGTTTAATAATACTATGCACAGAGCAATAACCTGAAGAAACCAACCTGGAACTGGCTACAGTGGTCAAAATGTATATGATTGCCATGGGCTCCTGCAATTTGAACTCCTCACCTGTATATTGAATAAGAATCTACTCTTTGCGCATAAATCTGTATCCAGCATTCACAGTTCAGTGGAGTTAGAATACATTCCTGGTTGATGTAAAAGTTCACCCAGTTCACTAAAGCTGTGTGTAAACCCTGACACTGAACTTCTCTTATTTGCTCACCTTTGGCCTATCAATATATATAAATATATACAGTACAGTATATATACAGAACTATGCAAAAATATTAGGTGTGAAAAAAGCTGTAAAGTAAGAATGCTTTCAAATATATATATATTTAATTGTTTATTTTTTTATCAATTTACAAAATGAAAAGTGAGAGAACAGAAGAAAAAACCTGAATTTATCAAACCAGCATAATTTCTTGCACACTTGCACAAAGTCAGGGATTTTGTAGGATTAGAGTCAGATGTATGGTTAACCAATAAAACCAAGCAGGTGCTAATGAACATCAATTTCATATGTAGGTTGAAAAACAGTCACCTGAAACAGAAACAGCTGTGTAGGAGGCTTAAACTGGGTGAGGTACTCTGCTACTAAAGTGAGGTTCATGTCATACACCATGGCAAAACTGAGAGCAGCAACAAGACAAAAGGAAGTTATACTGCATCAGCGAGGTTTCTCCCAAGGAAGGATTTCCCTTTGACATCAGAAGATGTAGAGCAGTGCCATCAGTACAGAACTGTCAAAAACCAGTGGGGTCCAGGTACACCCACCTACTATCCAGAGAAGTCTGGCCAGAAGTGGACTTCGTGAAAAAAATGCGGCCAAAAAGACATACTTCTGATGTGGAAACAAGGCTAAGCAACTCAACTATATTTGAAAACATAGAAACTGGGGTGCTCTGGTCTGATGAGTCAAAAGTTTAAATATTTGACTGTAGCAGGAAGCAGTTTGTTCGCTGAAGGACTGGAGAGCAATACAATAATGTGTGTCTGCAGGCAACAGTGAAGCATTGTGGAGGTTCCTTGCTAGTTTGGGGCTGCATTTCTGCAAATGGAATTAGAGATTTCGTTAGGATCAAAGGTGTGGCCTCAAAGCTGAGAAACATAGGCAAATACTCATATATCATGTCATGCCATCAGGGAGGTGTGTGATTAGCCAACAACCTCAGAACAATGATCCCAAACATGCAGGCAATGTCTTTAAGAACTACCTTTAACAAAGAGTCCTGGAAGCAAAGGTTTGGCCCCACAGAGCCATGATCTCAACATCATCAAGCCTGCCTGGGATTACATGAAGCGACAGAAGGATTTGAGGCAGTCTACATCCACAGAAGATCTGTGATTAGTTCTCTAAGATGTTTGGAACAACCTACCTGCCGAGCTCCTGCAAAAACTGGGTGCAAGTGTAGCTAGAAGAGATGATACTGTTTTGAAGGCAAAGGGTGGTTACACCAAATATTGCTTTGATTTGGATTTCTGTTCTATTCATTTACTTTCCATTTTGTTAATTCATAAAAATAAACTATTTACACATCTGTTTCTGAAAACATTTTTAATTTACAGCATTTTTTTTCAAACTTGCCTAAAACTTTTGCACAGTAGTGTAAATACTGTGTATATATATATATATATATATATATATATATATATATATATATATATATTGAATGAAATTATTGCTTTTGAAGGACAAGGAAGCAATTATGAAGTGTTTAGACCTCATACAAGGTAACTTTTGTTTACCAACCAGAAATTTTACAAATCTCTGGAACCTGAAGTTCTGCCTTAAATGGAAAACAAATATATTTGATAAGACAATCAGCAACGTGCAGTGACCCTTGCAATTAGTGAAAGACCATCTTTTTATAAAATGTGACTGGCTGATAAGGAATCCTGAAGGTAAAATAATATCTAGTTACATTCCTAAATTACACCAGAAGAGTACAAAATGACTTGGCTATATGGGATGACATGGCAATATTGTATGGATAAAATAAAAATATACTATCACTGCTGATACACAGTGTCTCTGGGTGCAGTCAGTAAATATGTTAATAACTGGCAACATGACATTAGCCTAAGGGCACAGACAGAAGTTTCCCTTTACTCTTATACAATGCAGCCCTAAATTATACAGGTTTTAAAGTGGTTGTAAAGTCAGAAGGTTTGTTTTTTTTACCTTAATGCATTCTATGCATTAAGATAAAATATATTCTATGCATTAAGATAAAAGCCTTCTGTGTGCAGCAGCCCCCCTCAGCGCCCCTAATACTTACCTGAGGTCCCTCTAGCTCCAGCTATATTGTAGGAATGCAGGGTCTGTCAAGGACTCCCCTACTCATTGGCTGAGACAGCAGTGTGGTGCCATTGGCTCCCGCTGCTGTCAATCAAAGTCAGTCAGCCAATGAGAATAGAAAGGGGGCAGGGCCAGGCAGCATCTTCGTGTCTGAATGGACAGAGGGAGTTGTGACTCGGCTTGGGCAGCTCGGACTCTGTGATCACTTAGCCAATGACAGCTGATCATGTGATGTAAACAAAATGTAAAAAGCCAATCACTGGCTTCTGACAGAGGGACATTGATCCTGCACAGGGAAAGGCACTGCTGCTAAGCAGTGCCTTCCAGTGCCACCTGCCAGTGCCCACCAGTGCCACCTATCAGTGCCACCTACAGGTGCATATCAGTCCCACCTATCAGTGTACACCAGTGCCACCTATCAATGCCCCACCAGTGCCACCTATCAATGCCCACCAGTGCCACCTATTAGTGCCCATCAATGCTGACAATCAGTGCCTCATCATCAGTACCACCTATCAGTGCTGCTCATCAGTGTCACCTACCAGTGCACATCAGTGCTACCCACCAGTGCCACGTATCAGTGCCGCCCATCAGTGCCCTTCAGTGCCACCCACCAGTGCTGCCTCATCAGTGACCACCAGTGCCACCTATCAGTGCCCATCAGTGCCGCCTTATCAGTGCCTATGAGTGCAGTCTATCAGTGCCCATCAATGAAGCCCATCAGTGCCCATCAGTGCAGCCTATCAGTGCCCATCAGTGCTGCCTCATCAGCGCACATCAATGAAAGAGAAAAATTACCTGTTTTCAAAATTTTATAACAAATTATGAAACAGTTTTTTTTTTCAAAATTTTCGTTCTTTTTCAGTTTTTTTAGCAGATAAGAAAAAAACCCAGCAATGATTAAATACCACCAAAAGAAGGCTCTATTTGTGTGGAAAAAATGATAAACAATTAATTTGTGTATAGTGTAGTATGACCGCGCAATTGTCATTCAAAGTGTGACAGTGCTGAAAGCTGAAAATTGGCCTGGGTAGGAAGGGGGCTTAAGTGCCCAGCAAGCAAGCTGCTAAGAGTTGTTTTCCAAGCAGCAAAATCCCTACAGCCTTCTCCTCTTATGCATTCATATGCTCCTTCTCCCCCTGATGTGGTTTCCCCATCTTGACAACTGAGCTCACATATTACCTTCAACACCACCAAAAATTGTTGGGATGCCTCAGTAGCACAATTTGTTGTAGCATCTGGTGCTCCTTGTCCCATGGCTTGCTTAAATCTAAAAGACTGCTGTAATGTCCCTCCCTGCTGAAACATCAAGGAACCTTGTAGTCCACGATCTTAGGCCACTGGGGCTAAAGGGCTGCTAGTAGTTTCCAAAAACACTTCTAAAAAGGAATCTGAGACCATTTGTTCAGAAAAAATGACCATATTTAACATTTGCAAAATGGTCTGTCTGTGCCGCCACCAGTCTGCTCATCAGCACCAATACTGCTGATGCTAACTTCCCTTGTATAGTAATCTTTTGTGATTTGTAGAAGGGTCACATGAATTTCCTGGGCTGTGCCCACTGCCACAAACCCTTTTTGACACTCATATCTGTAAATTTAGCGTTTTCCCTGAAACATAGAAATACATTTTTGTTAGCTAAGGAAAACATTTCAGAAACTGGACCACAAATTCAGGGGTGGCTCTTTTAGGAAATGAAAAGAAAAGAAAAAAAAAACAAATACGGATGGCTGCATCCAGCTGAACGAACCATATAGCACATCTGTTTAAACAGAATGCTTAGAATATTTTTTAACTATTGGCAATTTATTCAGTTGGTAAATTTACACTTGGTCATTTTTACAGCTATAGAATACTAGTGGTACATATTGGGCCTAAAAGCCTGCAAAACAGGGCAGGTCAGTGACAGTATGTCTAATACTTTTTCAAATACAAGTACAAAGCATGCACAGTGAACAACTGTATTATATGGGTATATTTTGAGAAGCATGGCAAAACTAAAGTTTTGAACTCTTTCAGACACTCTCTGTTTCATTGATCAGACCTACTAAAAGTAAGGAAGTGACATTTGTCTTTCCTCAGTGTTATCACAACATCTGAGGTACCTGTGTCTTTTTTGAGCCAGCTAGATGTCTTTTCTGTATTAAAAGGAAAATGTACTACAAACCACTATTTTCCAGAAAAAGCAGTAAAATCTAAATCAAATTGTATTGAGACATAGCCTCAAGAAGTATAACCAGTAAGTAGTGTTTTTAGTTAATCCACGCTGCCAAATATATTGCTCAACTCAAAAATACACAAAAATTTGAAAACAATTAAAAAAATGTAAAAAAATATGTATGTAAATATATTAACTCTCCTTTGTTGCAAGCTATAAAACTCTTAAGGTGTTTTTCACGTCACGTCTATTATCATCTAATATAGTGAAGCGCAAACTTTTCATGTGAAAAACAAACATAAAGTCAATGCATAAAATAAAAGGAAATCAATGTAATGAACAGTCCAGCACCCAGAGCTCTGTGTATCCACAAAAACTCTCCAAGTCTTCTTGTGTCAAGTGCTCATCCACCACCAGATGAAATGCCTGCTCACTTCCCACAGAATGATCAAACACTCATCACTGCTATCCGGCTGGTATTGATTTGTCCAGATAGAGACCTCCTCACTCCCTTCTTACAATCTTGATATCTGGTCTGTCTCCTCTTGCAATTTCCACCACATATTGCATGGAACAAAAGGGCAACACCATAGTACTCTCCATTTAAAAGAGATTTATTATCCCCCACAATTGAAAACACTTACAGGAATATCTATAACAATGTGCTTGTAAAAAAACTTGCCAGCCACCTAGCCATTGTAGGTAGGAGGTCTCTACCTGGAGAAATCAATACCAGTCAGATAGCAGTGATGAGCGTTTGATTATTCTGTGGGAGGTGAGCAGGTATTTGATCTAGTGGTGGGTAAGCATTTGTCACAAGAAGACTTGAAGAGTTGTTTTGTGGATACACAGAGCACTGGGTGGTGGACTGTTTGTTACATTGATGTCATTTTAGTTTATGCATAGACGTTATGTTTGTTTTTCACATGAAAGTGTTGCACTTATTATATTGGATGATTATTTATAACCAGTAAATGAAAATAAGCCCTTCTAAAACACATTTAGAGTTCCTTCAAGTATTTAACAAAAAACTTGTTTTTCTTTAATTCCAAGTGCGCAGGACAGCCACTGTAATGTTATGGGCACTGTGATCTTGGTCAGGCTTGAGAGAGTGACAATCTGTAAGACCAACTTTGTGAAAGTGTGTGTGCCAATTCAATTATTTGTCTAATGCCCATGTCCATCAAAAGCATTAAACTGTAGTAAAGCAAGAGAATACATAAGAAATGTGGTCTGATCCACTGCAAACTGGTTGTTCACTTATCACTGCCACTAGATGGCACCCATTAAAGGATAAGTGCAAGGTTGCTTATCAAAAATATAAATGCTCCCTTATGGCGCTCTCTAACAAAAATACTCACATTTCAAAGCAGAATCTGAAGTAGACCATAAAAGAAGTCAGTGATTCATTTTCCATAGAAATGCAGGCACTAAAGTGTCCTCTTTACCTCAGAACATAACCACTTTAACACTATAGGCTGTAATTGATTTCCCTGTAAGCTAACAAGAGAAATGGGAATCAATTGCAGAATTGCAGTCTGTAGGACTGCAGGGCACATGCATCAAGTTGAAGAGGGTGTCTCGGGTCTTGTGTTTCTATAGAAACCAGATTGTTGACTTGCCAGGTAGCGTTAAGCAGCTTCTGCACACAATATTTTTAAGCATTTTTTTTTAATTTTTAAGTAAAGTGAGAGCCAGGAAGGAGCATATTTTTATGCGTAATCCTGCATTTATCATTTAAAATAGCTTGTTGGCACATGCTACAAAGACTCCTCTGTGATTCTATTTCAGCTGTGCCAGCAGCTTCCTTTATAGTTAGAAGAAACATAAGAGCCATCCTTAATATTTTATCTGCTAACAATAATTAACAGTTATATTAGGAAACTTTTACTTGTCATGAAAATGATACTGCAACTTGTGATTTTGACCAAACATGATAACATTTGGGGAGGGTTCTGCTGTACTGGGGCAGAGAATAGTTATCCTATTTTTATTTAATATATTAGAAAATATGCAGAGATATCACCTGCCTACAGTATATCAGTCCACCAGGTTATTTTATGCTTATGAAGATTCTATTGAAGGTTATTTGGTATAAAACCAAATTTTTGCAAATATTTGAAGGATTTTGGTATCAAACCAAGCCATGTCAAACATAAAATGAATTGTCTGAGGTCTTCAAATGGAATTTCAGGGGGCAATTTTACAAGGAAAGCGAAACGGGTAACATCAGTATCACTATACAGCGGGGCCAGCAACCAGTAGATTGTGATCTATCAGTAGACTGTGGGCAGGTGACTGGTAGATCACAGCTTGCCATCCCAAAGCATCAGAGTGCAATGCAGAGGGACTGCTTGTAAAGTTGGAGCTGTAGTAGGGAGCAAGAGCCCTATAAGCCGATGCCTCCTCTAGTGTTGAATTTTATGAAGATTCTTCTCTCTTAGGGGATATGTGGAATAGATGCCCAAATCCCTAAGTGTATAACTAGCACAGAACAAAACCCTCTGATGGGACTTTGAAGGGCATATATTCCACAAAACAATTCAGACAATTATATCAAATCTCATTTATTTAACAAAGAGTATGTCAAAAAAGGGGGAGTACATAAAATCCAATGAGTAGATAGTACAAAAATACTTGTGTTGTAAGTGCATAACAGAACAGACCACTTATTGCATCGCGCTCTAGTATGAATGTACAGAGTGCTACCCCCTCTAGTGTTGGCTCCTGTCCCATGCGGAGTGATACCAACTGCATCCCACCTCTTATCCCAGAGTGGTGCCAGCAGCAGGAAAGAAGAGATCTTTAGGTCAGTGTGAAGCAATACACTGGGCATAATATTATAGGGCTGCTTTCACACTGATGTGCTGCAGTTTACCCACACTGCGGGTGCAGTGCAGTGTACCTGCAGCTTTCCTGCACTGAGCCATAGACTTTAATTATATCTTGTGGGTTTGGGGCACTTTCTGAATGCAGGAGTTATGGTGTGCTTTCAGAAAGAGCACCAAACCAGCAGGATATAATAGAAGTCTATGGAAAAGTGAAGCTAACCTAGAAAGGTCACAGATGCACTTTGCTGCACCCGCTGTGCAGGTAAACCGCAGCACATAAGTGTGAAAGCAGCCTTGTAGGGGGCTCAGAACAGTAACACGCGATTGTGTCACGGTAGTATGGCAATTATAGGTTTGAATCAGGTGTGCGGAGGTGACACTGTGCCCGGTGATCTTTGACTTCTCCCGTGTTGTTCAGGTAGATCTCCACCTCTTTAAGGTTGCCTATCCCTGCTATACAGTATGTTCCCCTTTTCAACTGAGCTGAACTCTGGGTGCAAAAAAAATATTTGAATATATTTCTCAATAGCCACAAAGAATATAAATCCACTTTCTGCTCACCAAATACCTTTGCATATATGGATATTATCTGTTAAAACTTTCCCTGACATCATGACTTGGCTTCATATAGATCTACGGATGAGACCCATCACGTCCACTTATTCCAGCCTGCCTGCAGAAAACTACAGAGGGGGTGGAGACAAGAGCAATCACCCGGCATAAGAAGAGAATTCAGCAGTGTCTGGTCTTTATTACAGGAAACTCTTGCACAAAGGCAAAGAGCAGGGGTTGTTTAATGTAGGATTACAGTGCAGATCTGGAAGAAATACATAAAGGACACTAAGATTCAAGTATGAGCATGAGTGGCTCTTGTATTAAGACAACATTCCTTTACCTATATTTCAGCTTTCAGGAATCTAATCTGGCATCAACTTGGACAGAGGTAGGTATGTGAAATAATTGCTTGTGGTAGTTCAGTGCTCCTAAGAAAAATGGCTATACAGTATCTCACAAAAGTGAGTACACCCCTCACATTTTTGTAAATATTTTATTATATCTTTTCATGGGACAACACTGAAGAAATGGCACTTTGCTACAATGTAAAGTAGTGAGTGTACAGATTGTATAACAGTGTAAATTTTCTGTCCCCTCAAAATAACTCAACACACAGCCATTAATGTCTAAACTGCTGGCAACAACAGTGAGTACACCCCTAAGTGAAAATGTCCAAAATGGGCTCAAAGTGTCAATATTTTGTGTGGCCACCATTTTTCCAGAACTGCCTTAACCCTCTTGGGCATGTAGTTCACCCGAGCTTCACATGTTGCCACCGGAGTCATCTTCCACTCCTCCATGACAACATCATGGAGCTGGTGGATGTTAGAGACCTTGCACTCCTCCACCTTCCATTTTAGGATGCCCCACAGATGCTCAATAGGGCTTAGGCCTGGAGACATGCTTGGCCAGTCCATTACATTTACCCTCAGTTTTTTTAGCAAGGCAGTGGTCATCTTGGAGGTGTGTTTGGGGTGGTTATTTTGCTGAAATACTGCCCTGCGGCCCAGTCTCCAAAGGGAGATGATCATGCTCTGCTTCAGTATGTCACAGTACATGTTGGCATTCATGGCTCCCTCAATGAACTGTAGCTTCCCAGTGCCGGCAGCACTCATGCAGCCCCAGACCATGACACTCCCACCACTATGCTTGACTGTAGGCAGGACACGCTTGTCTTTGTACTCCTCACCTGGTTACCACCACACACACTTGACACCATCTGAAGCAAATAAGTTTATCTTGGTCTCATCAGACCACAGGACATGGTTCCAGTAATCCATGCCCTTAGTCTGCTTGTCTTCAGAAAACTACTTGCAGGCTTTCTTGTGCATCATCCTTGCAAGAGGCTTCCTTCTGGGATGACAGCCATGCAGACCAATTTGATGCAGTGTGCGGCGTATGGTCTGAGCACTGACAGGTTGACACCCACCTCTTCAACCTCTGCAGCAATGTTGTCAGCACTCATACGTTTATTTCCCAAACACAACCTCTGGATATGACGCTGAGCACATGCACTCAACTTCTTTGGTCAACCATGGCGAGGCCTGTTATGAGTGGAACCTGTTAAACCGCTGTATGTTCTTGGCCACCATGCTGCAGCTCAGTTTCAGGGTATTGGCAATCTTCTTATAGCCTAGGCCATATTTATGTAGAGTAACATTTCTTTTTTTCAGATCCTCAGAGAGTTCTTTGCCATGAGGTGCCATGTTGAACTTCCAGTGACCAGTATGAGAGTGTGAGAGTAGAGTTGAGCGAACCTCTGGAAGTTCGGGTTCTGCTGGTCCGTCCGAACTTCGGGACAAAGTCCGGGTCCGGGTCCGGACGGAACCCGAACGATCGCACGAGGCAGGCCTGGGCCTGGGCCTGAAACAGGGCTTCAAGCCTGCCTGGTCGTCTTGGGCTTGAAGGTCTCCAAGCGAGTTGAGATGAGAGTGTGAGAGTATGACCAGTGACCTTCAAGTTGTACCGTGGAGTACCGTTTCTTGAGAGACTCCTAGACTTTTTTTCTTTACAATGAGATGTATTTATACCGGATCCGATATTCTTCTAACGGTTATGGGACTTTGACTCGACGTCGTACCACCGGTTCTTGTATGTCGCCAAATTGTCCAAGGTGAGTATTGTCCGGAGCGGTACCAACTGGTTTCTTCAACTCACGTAC
>BLSH010121637.1:2022799-2034085 GCA_018402905.1 Glandirana rugosa | reverse complement strand
AATAACAAAAAAAACATAGTAAGACCTCAGTCACACAGGACATATTACAGCATACACTTGTGCGCGGCCATATTCACCTGTACAAGGATGCATAAGTGTTCCATGCATCCCCATGCAGTCAGTCCCAGTCATGTCAATTGAGATGCAGCGACTGCACGAACACAGCCGCTGCTTTTGATATCCGTGTGGGTGCAGGTGCATGTCTCTGAACGCACACTGTCTGCATTCAGGGCTGTGCGCCTGCACCCACACACATGTTAGATTGGGAGCAGCAACTGTGCGTGCAGCCGCTGCGGCCCAATAGACATGAATAGGACTGCTTGCACAGGGATGCGTGGAACACCTGTGCATCCCTGTGTGTGTAAATATGGTCTTCACATGGGTGTATGCCTTAGCATACCCCATGTGAATGAGGCCTTAGTAGCAAAGTAAATATTTGCACACCAGGCCAATTCTGACACTTCTCCCATACATGTAAAAATCAGCATTTTTTTTCTAGAAAATTACTTAGAATAAAAATAATTTTTATTTTTTTAAGCAGAGGCCCTGGAGAATAAAATGGTGGGTGTTGCAATTTTTTATGTCATCTGGTATTTGCTCAGTGCTTTTTCAAACGCAAGCTTTTTGGGAAAAATACACCTTAATACATTTTAGTGCACACAAACTTGATATAATATCCAATTGTTTGTAAAATATAAAATATTAGGTTACGCTAAATAAATAGATACCAAATATGTCATGCTTTAAAATTGCGTACACCTGTGGAACAGAGCCAAACTATGGTACTTAAAAATCTCCATATATAACGTTTTAATAGTCTTTACAGGTTATCAGTTTAGAGTTACATAGGAGGTCTGTTGCTAGAATTATTACTTCCGCTCTGATATTTGCAACAATACCTCACACGTGTGGTGCTTTATTATTGGATCATTTTAGAAATATTTATAGCCATTCGCTGAGACTAGCCAGAGGAGAGTTGCCTGTAGGCCTGGCACTGGGGCCTATTTCCAATATGGCAGCGCCAATTTGCGCAGGAATGCGCACACATGTATTGAAGGTGAACTGATACATGCAAATGTTCCATGACACCCACATGTGTGCACCAGCACATGTCCTTTAACCACTTCAATACCAGGCACTTACCCCGCCTTCCTGCCCATATCAATTTTCAGCTTTCATTGCAGATGCATTTTGAATGACAATTGGGCGGTCGTGCGACGCTGTACCCAAATTTAATTTTATAATTTTGTTCCCACAAATACAGCTTTCTTTTGGTGGTATTTGATCACCTCTGGGGTTTTTATTTTTTACGCCACAAATAAAAAAAGACTGAAAATTTTGAAAAAAAAAAAGTTTTTCTCTGTTTCTGTCACAAAATGTTGTAAATCAGCACATTTTATCTGTCACTGATGGGCACTGATGAGGCTACACTGACGGGCACTAATGAGGCAGTACTGATTGGCATAGGAGGGGCTATGCTGATATATAATCAGGGCAGACCCCCCTCAGGAGAGCCACCTATTGGCTCTCCACTACTCGCGTCTTCAGACACGAGTAAAGAAAAAGCCGATAAACGGCTCTTCCTGTTTACATCGTGATCAGCCGTGATTAATCACAGCTGATCACGTGGTAAAGAGCTTCCGATGGAAGTTCTTTACCGTGGTCGGTAATGCTCAGTCTGGCCCAGCACACCACTGATCGCAGCAATGCACGCCCCCGCAGGCGTGCAATCGCAGGTTATCCTGAAGACATTATATGACGTCCAGTCATGCTAACGGAACACCCACCCAGACGTCATTTGTCTATAGGCCGGGTGGGAAGTGGTTAATTAAGGATGTAAAAATTCAAAACAAACCACAGATTGCAAAAGATAGTAGGACAAACCCCAAAATATTCTTCAAATATATTAATATTAAAAAGGTCAGGTCTGAGCATGTAGGCCCTTTACAAAATAATCTGGAGTGGATGACTGGGGACAAAGGATCAGAAATATTTAAACAGAATAAAGGTGGGTAAATCACCTGGACAAGAGGGCCTCCATCCACAGTTCCTAAAAGAACTGAGCTCAGTCATTTCAAAGACTTTGTATCTAATGTTTAGGGACTTGTTAATGACTGAAACAGTACCACTGGATTGGCGTAGGGCCAATGTGGTGCCCATATTGAAAAAGGGATCAAAGTCTTTACCAAGTAACTATAGACCTGTTAGTGTAACTTCTATAGTATTGCAGAGTTTAAAAAAAGACCACATAGATGAGTTCTTGCTGGAAATATCAGTTTGTAAATGGATAGAAAACTGGCTAAAATACCACATTCAGAGAGTAGCAGTTAATGATTCTTACTCTTTATGGTCCAAGGTTATTAGTGGTGTACCCCAAGGTTCAGTGTTGGGACCCTTACTTTTTAATACCTTTATAAATGATATAGGGCCTCTGATTAAAAGTACCATTTCAGTCTTTACAGATTACACCAAGCTATGCAGTGGGACAAAATCCTTACAGGATGTCTCCAACATACAAGCTGACCTCAACCTGCACTGTTTAATTGGGTAACTGTGTGGCAAATGCGGTTTAATGTTGATAAATGTAATGTTATGCCCTTGGGGACCAAACATATGCATGCAGCATACATACTAAGGTGAGTACAAGTGGGGGAACCCATAGTAGAGAAGGATCTGGGGGTTTTGGTAGATCATAAGCTTAATAATAGCATGCAATGCCAAGCTGTGGTTTCCAAAGCAAGCAAAATCCTTTCTTGTATTTAGAGAGGTATGTACTCCAGAGAGAGAGAGATATCATTTTGCCCCTGTACAAATCATTAGTAAAACCTCATCTGGAATATGCAGTTCAGTTTTGGGCACCAGTTCTCAAAAAGGATATTGGTCAACTGGAGAAAGTGCAGAGAAGGGCAACCAAACTAATAAGAGGCATGGAGGAGCTCAGCTATGAGGAAAGATTAGGAACAGAATGCATTCTCTTTTGAGAAGAGGAGATTAAGGGGGGATATGATCAACATGTACAAATACATAAGTGGTCCATATAGTGAACTTGGTGTTGAGTTATTCACTTTAAGGTCATCACAGAGGACAAGGGGGCACTCTTTACATCTAGAGAAAAAAAGATTTCCTCTCCAAATACGGAAAGGTTTCTTCACAGTAAGAGCTGTGAACATGTGGAATAGACTCCCTCCAGAGGTGGTTCTGGTAAGCTCAGTAGATTGCTTTAAAAAAGGCCTGGATGCTTTCCTTAAAGTACATAATATAACTGGGTACTTACATTTATAGGTAAAGTTGATCCGAAAAACCGATTGCCTCTTGGGGGATCAGGAAGGAATTTTTTTCGCCGCTATAGCAAATTGGATCATGGTTTGCTGGGGTTTATTGCTTTCCTCTGGATCAACTGTGGGTTGTGTATATGGGAATGAATGGTTATATACTTTTTTTTATTGGTTGAACTAGATGGACTTGTGTCTTTTTTTAACCTGACTATGTATGCAATGTGTGACAGATTCTGGCGCCCTCTGGCCTTTAAAAGAGGGACTGTTGCACATGGACATTGCTGAATGGTCTTCTGCTTTTGCTTATGCTCCTAGATTAACTGTTACCGGCCCGGCTTGCCCTTGAATACCTCATGTCTCACTCTCATCCCTCTTTCTGTAGCCCACACACTAAAATACCTATTTTCATCTCTGCTCTTGATTTTTTTTACTGTGCGGCACTGCCCAGGATGCAAAGCCTTTGCAAGAAAGCCATTCTGGCCAGCTTCTGTGCCTAGAGGGCTGAAGGCCACCATGAGTATGGACTATCCATAGGACTGGATTGAGCAAGAGGCATGCATGGGCGGTAGGTGTTAGGATTGCGTGGCCCAGGTCAAGGCTACAGCAGGGAAACACATGTGACATTATGGGGTTGATTTACTAAAACTGAAATCAGTTGCAGCTGTGCATGGTTTCAATCAGCTTCTAACTTGTTCAGTTTGTTCAATTAAGCTTTGACAATAAAACGTAGAAGCTGATTGGTTTCTATGCAGAGCTGCACCAGATTTTGCACTCCCCAGTTTTAGCAAATCAACCCCTGTGTTTTCTGAACTGGATGCCTTCACATTCTATCCCTGTGTATGCATAGGTTTCAGATGATTTTCTTTACTCTTGGGGATCTTTAAAGGCTACAATATGTGTAGAATGGAGTAATTCATCTGGGACATTGAATTATTCTGACTCAAGGATTCCAAGCTAATCGAGAACAGGCAAGATGTGGGGTGAGGTGCTCTGGTTTCATTCATGTTTTCCATAAATCCATCCTGTTCTGCTATTAGGAAGTGGTTCTAACTTACACACCAATCAGAGTGCTTGTTATTATTGTACAGGATTTATATAGCGCCAACAGTTTACGCAGCGCTTTTGTTATGTAGTCAATGTTGTTAACAGTTTCAAAAAAACACAACAGCACCATCTCAACAAAAAGTAGTAGCCTGCTGAATACTTAAAATTGTGCTTTATCATTTTTACAGTTGAAGCATGAAAGGGTTTGATAGAATTTATTATGGCCTTAGTCTCAGTAAGTTTGTAGCAAGAGCTCTTAAAAGATGTAGCAACCATGAGCACTAAACAGCGGAACCACTGGGTCGTGTAAACCCAAAACCCTATTGTGAGTCCCCTCAGAGGTTTAGGTTCTCCTTGATCCATCCAAATCTGAATTTGAAAAAGATAAATAGATAGAAAAGATAGACAGATAGAATACACTGATTCACAGTATTTGCCAATAACCTTTTGTCTTTCTGGCTGACATTGATATATAAATAACTTGGAGTTCCCTACTGAGTTTAATTAATCCTCATGCAAATCATCTGATTAGTTGATGAGAAGTGTAAGAAAATAGCTATGTTTGCTTTCTTTCATTTACTTACAAAAGCTATTTGCAATCAGAAAGCTGCAGGTCACAAGATTTCAAACTATTTTTATAATGCCCAATAATCTTCTAATTACAGTATTCTCATAGCATACTATTCTCATTCAAATACTGGTCAGTTAACCACTTCAGCCCAGAAAGTTTTACCCCCTTCCTGACCAGAGCACTTTTTGCGATTCGGCACTGCGTTGCTTTAACTGACAATTGCGCGGTCGTGTGACGTTGTACCCAAACAAAATTTGTGTCCTTTTTCCCCCACAAATAGAGCTTTCTTTTGGTAGTATTTGATCACCTCTGCATCATTTCTGATCGCCGCTATAAACAAAAAAAGAGCAACAATTTTGCAAAAAAAAACATTTTTTCTTACTGTTTGCTAAAATACAAATCCAAAAAAAAATAATAAAAAAACATTTTTTTCATCGGTTTTGGCCGATTTATATTCTTCCTCATATTTGTGATAAAAAAAAATTGCAATCGGCGTTTATTGATTGGTTTGCGCAAAAGTGCCCGCGTTTATGGATGATGAAAATTAATTTCTGGTGTTTTTATTTATTTTTTACTAGTAATGGCGGTGATCTGCGATTTTTATCGGTACTGCGATATTGGGGCGGACATGTCGGATATTTTTGACACTTTTTTGGGACCACTGACATTTATACAGCGATCAGAAATTTAAATGTCCACTGATTACTGTATAAATGTCATTGGCAGTGAAGGGGTTAACCTGGGGGGGGGAGCTAGGGGTTAACTGTGTTCCCTGGGTGTGTTCTTACTGTGGGGGGGCTGGGCTAACATGGGCATAGGAGATCTAACTGATCCCAGTGACAGGGATCAGTAGATCTCCTATGCCTGCACGGACAGGGCTGGGAACCGCCGTGTTTACATCGGTGGTTCCCCGCTATTTGGCCGTGGGCGCTCATCCGCCCATCCGCAGATCGCTCCCTTTTTACGGCGATTCGCGGTAGCCGTCCACACCTCTGCAGTAAATATACTGCGCACGGTGTGGAACCAGTTAATAAAGGTATTGTAAAACGAGCAATCATTTATTGCTATGCTTCTTATGTTGGAGCTAGAATTTTTTATCCCCCTTTCTCCTGTGGCAGCCAAGGGTAAAGGTGTCATTCTACATTAATGTAGCCATCACTCTGTGACAAATAACTGTCACTGCTTTCAGCTGCTTTATTTCAGTACTGTACAAAGCCTTACTTTGGGGATGATAAAACAGAAAATGTTCTCCAATAGAAATGGTGTCAGAAAAACAGGATTTGACTTCTAATGTATGATTACAGTGCATTAACTTATGAATTCCTGGCAGTCTTATTGATGCTTGTTTGTGCTCTGACCAAAGTATTTTACATGGACATAGATTTGTTTGCATGCAGAGGCGTATCTAGTGAAAATGGCGCCTATGGCAAGTACTGAAACTGCTCCCCTCCCTCCCTGCGCTGCTCCCCCCGCCAGCCCCTCCTCTCTTCTCGTCCGTCCCGGGTGATGTAATGTACAGTACAAGCACCTGGGGTGGATGGGAGGGAAGGAGGGGCCGGCGAGGAGCAGCGCACCGTGAGAGGTCTTATTGCAGCCGCTACCCATGCTAGACTGTACAGCAGTGGTTGTGGAGGAGGGGGGTACAGAGGTTCAGGGCCATTCAGGGACAATTTTGGCAAGGACTGAAGGGGGTGAATAGTGTCAGGTTTGAGGGGGATTTCGGCGGCAGGGGTGATTTTGTCGGGCAAATGGCTGGTGTTAGCACTTAAAACATCCCAACACTGTGCTTGATATAGTGTCAGGATGATTAAATCGCAACATTCTTATTACTAAATTGTAAAATATTATGAAATATTATGAAATAGTTCAACTCACCGTAATTCAGAATCGGTGGGAACCCTGAGGTTGTCACTTGCTTCCAGATGAAGCATGTCACTTGCCTCCGTTGCCTGGCACCAGATGTAACGTGTCACTTTCCACCGTTGCCTGCCACCAGATGCAGTGTGTCACACTTGCCACCCATAGCCTGCCACCAGATGTAGTGTCACACTTGCCACCCATAGCCTGCCACCAGATGTAGTGTCACACTTGCCACCCATAGTCTGCCACCAGATGTAGTGTCACACTTGCCCCCCATAGACTGCCACCAGATGTAGTGTGCCACTTGCCAGGTCCATATAGGATCAGAGAGGGATGCAGGGACGATCCCCAGGGCAGAAGATGACAGGATTCCGTGGGACCATGAGTGGTGCCTGTGCCTCACAGACAGTCAGGCCCTAGGGGCAGTGATTTTAATAATGCTTAAAGTGAAACAATAAAAGTGAAACATTCCTTTAAATAATGTGCCTGGGGGGTCCCCTTAGTCCACCTGTAAAAGGGCGTACATCTGTGATGTTTAGAACAGTGCCAGAGTGAAATGACATTTGTAAAGGAAAAAAATGTCATTTAAAACCACTTGCAGCTGTAATGTATTGCCGGCTCCAGGAAATGTAGATAAAAATCACTGAAAAAAATTGCGTAGTTCCCCCCCCCCCCCACCCCAGTCCATACCAGGCCCTTAGGGTCTGGTGTGGATTTTAAGGGGAACCCCGCGCCAAAATTTTAAAGGAAATTGACGTGGGGTTCCCCCTTAAATACAAACCAGACCCTTATCCAAGCATGCAACCTGGATGGAGGGGGGAAGAGTGTGCGCCCCCCCCCCCTGAACCGTACCAGGCTACATGCCCTCAACATGGAGAGTATGGGTGCTTTGGGGCGGGGGGGCTCTGCACCCCCCACCCCAAAGCACCTTGTCCCCATGCTGATGGAACAAGAGCCTCTTCCCCCCACAACCCTGGGCTATGGTTGTGGGGTCTGTGGGCGGGGGGCTTATCAGAATCTGGAAGCCCCCTTTAATAAGGGGGCCCCTAGGTCCCGCCCCCCCAAAGTGAATTAGAATTGGGTACATCGTACCCCTACCAATTCACCAAAAAGTGTCAAAAAAGAAAAGAAACCACAGGAGACAATTAGGGACAAGTGCTTTATTAAAAAATAAATAAATAAGTGTCCCCCATCGTCAATCACAGCGCGCAACGGGCAACGGACCCGGAAAAAAAAGCTGCAACAGCTCCTCCTCCATGGGAGGGCTCCCGCCCTTCCATTTAAATAAACTGTCAGAACAAAAAGCGTGCAGATGGCGGGAGCCCTCCCAACGGGGAGGACTTGTGTGCGCCGTTTTCGCACAATGCATTATGGGGCACTCCTCAGCAGCGAAGTCGCTGCAAATGCCCCATAATGTTTTAAATTCGACGAATGAGTGAAAGCAAGATGTTCGAGTCAAACTTACGTTCGACTCGAACCGCAGGCCCATCCCTATAGAGAAGACTCAGGTAAGTGGTCATGCAGGTACAGTATAATCAAAGAACTTTTAGGGGTACGCCCACAATTCATGGTAAAGAGTATGGAAATGCCCCTCTGTGAGGCTATGGGATGCACCGAAAACCGATGCAACACCCTCTTCTTTTTTCCCTGGACTATTCTTTCCATGATCATCTTGAGCTGGACCAAGCCAAGTGTCAAAGAGATTAAAGTATACGAATTCCTCTTGCAGAGAGTTCACAAAAATGTCTGCGACCACACTACAATCTAAACATGCCTCAAAGCAGATCTATATCACTTCTTCTTTAAACATTTTCCCCTAGAAAAACAGCACTGTCATGGGCGTTAAGCAAGCTTTCTTGATGCTTTTTCAACAGTTTAATAACTCAACAAAAAATGCTATAGGTGTGTTAATGAGCGTTGCTTCTTTCTTCATATTTCACACATGTATGAATGAGCCCTTATGGTTACAGGGGGCAGTGTCCAACAGCATGATGTGAGAAGACACATCTTACTGGAGCTCCCAGGCACAAATCTTGCAATCATCTTCCTTTGCCTCAGAACTTTTCTTTGAATGGCTCACCTGACTCCACTACCCCCATGCTGTCCCCCGG
This sequence comes from Glandirana rugosa, assembly GCA_018402905.1. Classification (NCBI taxonomy): domain Eukaryota; kingdom Metazoa; phylum Chordata; class Amphibia; order Anura; family Ranidae; genus Glandirana; species Glandirana rugosa. The sequence continues at coordinate 2,025,224 of BLSH010121637.1, read as the reverse complement.
TGCCTGCCTCCTTGGGTTGTGCAAGGCAGAACAAGCCAAGAGAATTTAGCCTGTATTCCATTCCAGAGACGTAACTACAACCTTCAGGGCCCCCATGCAAGAAACCATGAAGGGCCCCCCTGACCTCTGGTCCAGAGGTCTTTCCCTCCGATTCCAGGGCCCTTCCCACTTATCTCTGAGGCCTTTACTCCCATCACAGGGCCCTTCATTATGGTCCCGCAGTGGGACCCTTTTACATGTTCTGCAGCAGGCTCCCCTTTACATCTGAAATCGCAGAGTTCCCTTTGCATCTGGACCCACAGAGTTACCCTTTACATCTGAACCCACAGAGTTCCCCTTTACATCTGAACTTGCAGTCTGTAGAGCTCCCCTTACATCAGAGTCCACAGAATTTCACTGTAAGGGGGAGCTCTGTAGACTTCAAAGTAAAGGGCAATTCTGATGTAAGGTGTACTTTGGAAACCCTGATTTAAGGGGGGGGGGGGTCTCTGATGTGAGGGGGAATGCTGTGGACTCAAAGGCAGGAGATAAAGAGGGAGGGAGTCACCATGGATGGAAGGAGGCTCATGCAGTTTGCATATACTCCACAATGTAGTTTCAGCTGCTGGTTTCCCACCTACTCATCCTCTTTCTGAGCACAGCTCTGCTGGGTAATGCAATGTTGGGCTGTGGGCACACACAGGAGGAGATGGGCAGGAGGAGGAGGAGATGATCCAGCTCCGGGGGGGGGTTGTCAATGCTCGGGCTGGGCAGTGTTAGAGAGAGGGTAACAGACACTCTCTGCTTAACAACTGCAACTACAGCCGTGGAGACACAGTGTGGGCTCTTGGGGCCCCTCCACAGTGGTGAAATGCCAGGGTCCTGTTGTAAGTGCGATCTTTGCGACCCTGGTAGTTCTTCCACTGCTTCATTCTCCAGCAGCTGTCCAAACTGGAGCTGAGGCTAACTTAAATCATTATGTCCACCACACCTTCACTGCAACAGCTAATATATCAGACACCCTCAATCCTGAACAGGAAACTGATATACAGGAGCTGCCGCCACTGCCTACGCCTGATAACTATGCTGAGGCCTCTGTTACTGTGAGTACTGCCTTTGCCTGTCCCCTTGAACACTGACAATGCTGATCCCATATCTGAACCCACACTCAAGATGTGTAAAAAGTAGTGCAAAAATGTGCCTGCTCTTTAGCAGGACGAACAGCTCAAGTTAATGGAATGAGAGGATATTTAAAGTGATATTAAAGCAAGTTATTATTTTTTTAAAAATAGCAAACATGTCATACTTACCTGCTCTGTGCAGTGGTTTCACACAGAGCAGCCCCGATCCTCCATCTTTTGATTCTCCTGCTGGCGCTGGCCCCTCCCTCCTGCCAAGTGCCCCCAGTGCAAACAGCTTGCTATGGGGGCACCCAAGCAGGCTCACTGCTGATCTGCTGCTCTGCATGTCCATTCACACACAGAGCAACTCAGCTGTGCCCCCATGAGTAGGGAGAGTCCCCGGAGAGCCGGGGGCTCTTGTGCACAGTGCTTGATATTAGGGGTATTAGGGGGGTATTGGAGGGCTGGGGGAGGCTGCTGCACACTGAAGGTTTTTATACCTCCAAGCATAAAGTGCAAGAAGGTAAAAAACCTTAAGCCTTTAGAACCACTTTAACTTTTACGCCATATTAGGAAACGCAGCTCTGCTCTAGACAGGAGAGGTTGCAAGAGGTCCTTTGAAATCTTAAATGTTAAAACTGTGCTCCTAAGGGCTGATGTGTTTACCTTTAATATTGAAGACCTCAAAAATAGAATTTGTTGAAACAACATAGGAATAGTGGGTTTTCCTGAGAAAGTTATGGGGGAATTTATGCACACTATCCACAGCTTAACACAATGGGTTTGATTTACTAAAAGTGGAGAGTGCATAATCTGTTGCAGCTCTGCAGAGAAACCAATCAGCTTCCAGGTTTTATTGTCAAAGCTTTGAACAAGCTGAAGTCAGAAGCTGATTGGTAGAGTTGAGCGAACCTCTGGAAGTTCGGGTTCTGCTGGTCCGTCCGAACTTCGGGACAAAGTCCGGGTCCGGGTCCGGACGGAACCCGAACGATCGCACGGATCGACGTTGTCTAATACGTGAGAGGTGAAAATCATTTAGTTTGGGTAACACAATTCGACACCTATCACACGTATTTAAGGGGGTATTGAAAGAGTCCTTTTGGGTGATAAGGATACAACAAAGTTGTTTAAGATAAAAACTCCAGAAGTTATAATTTCCATTTGTGTAGTCGGGAATCCTCGTGTCAAAATTGTAAATTCTAAAGTTTCCTGGAGAACGTTGGAGAGGACAGATCTCGTCTCGACGCAAAGGATTATACCGCATTTTCAATTTCACCAAGATTTCCGAATTCCAAAAAATGGAAGAACGTGGACAGAGAATATGT
>BLSH010121637.1:2001069-2021544 GCA_018402905.1 Glandirana rugosa | reverse complement strand
AGCACGATCGTAGCGATCGTTGTTCTATGCAGAGCTTGATCTGCAACTCAAAGCAGCGGTATGTGAAATCTCTAATTTCTGCTATCTGTCCTCAGAGCAACAGCACAGACAGCAGTAGTAAAGTAATCTATCTCAGGATGCAGGATCAGGTCTTAAAATGGCTAAAATCTGTCCCTCACGCCGTCAGCTACCTTTCCCTACACTAACCCAAGGAGCATGTGACTGCAGCACTGTGACTCCAGCTTATAAAGAGGCTGGGTCACATGATGCACCGGCCAATCACAGCCATGCCATTAGTAGGCATGGCTGTGATGGCTTCTAAGGGCAAACCAGTGAAACGCTTGTTGATTGGCTGCCCTGCAGCTTCTCAACACGTGGAGTAAAATAGCAGAACCCCGGACCGAACCCGAACGATTTTTGAAATGTCCGGGTCCGGGTCCGTGCCACGGACACCCAAAAGTTCGGTACGGACCCGAACGTTACAGTCCGGGTTCGCTCAACACTACTGATTGGCTGCCATACATAGCTGTACCAGATTTTGCACTCTCCACTTTTAGTAAATCAACACCATTGTGTAATGTACTGTCATACAATCTAGACAGCATAAACAAACAAAACATAATGAGTGGCAGCTGCTATAAATAAAAGTGCTAAGGAAATTTGCATTAAAGGAAACCGTTTATTTCCAAAGACTGCTATCGTCACATTCACCTTTCTCAGAAAGAGCTGAGGATTTTAGGTAACTTTATAGCCAAAAATGCAGATTTTAACAGGTGTCTTAAAAATAAAAAAAAATTGTTCTAGAGGGGAGGTTAAGTTGGATAAATTGCATTGCATATTGATATCCATTTTCATTTTCGGACAGCTGGTGGCCCTTTTAGGCTCCTTTTTTACATTTTTCAGTTTTTATCTCCTGTTTACAGAATTCAGTAGCTCAAACTGACATGTTCATCCACAAAGTGGATGAATAAGAGCAGAATCTCTTCCCCTTATATCATACAGCTCTCCGTAGAGGAGCCTATGACAGGAATTTTCTAAGACTGGAACATCCAGAATCCAATGGCAGCTGTGCATAGCTTAAGCTTAACTGAAATTAGAAGCTAGGAAGGAAGTCTTTTAACTTTCTGATGGTGCTGATGCCTGCAGCCTGAAATCATGTTATCCTCTGACTTCGGATTTTGTTCTATCCTTGGAGTCTTCCTTGGCACCTTTGGGTGTTGCCGGGGCCCTCTCTGGTAAGGCTTATGGTTTCAAGATTTTATAATCCATATCACCCATTTATTTATTTGTGGATTCTGATCAGAGGCCACAAGTGTGCACCTGCACTTAAGCAGAATTCACATCTGATTTGCCACTGGCCCTATTGACTTTTGAGCCATTGCCTGCAGAGGCTGATTCTGAAGACCAGATCACACCACATGCAGTCCAGTGTGTTTTTTTTTTTTTCTGCATCAAAACCGCATGGATAGTAGGTTATATGGTTTTTAATGGCATAGTTCACACTAGTGCATTCCAGTTCCAAGAAAAAAAAGGAAGAACATGCTGCATTTTTTATGCACTGAACTGTACCGCAACATGGAAAAAAGCACCATAATGCACCTAAACACACAGAAACACATGTCCTTATTTAAGAGAAAAGAGGGGGGAAAATGCACTGGAATGCATCAAAAACATGTCAAACGTGCATGCAGAAAAAAGAGTTGTCAAAGGGAAGCCCTTCAAAAAGGCCCCTTCCTATCACAAAAAACAGACCTGCTCCTTCCTTGGGGTTGGAGGATTTTGCTGAATTTTTTTTCTGAAATTTGCCAGCTTGGCCACCCTGTTGACAGATAATCATAGTCCAATCAAGGCCAGGTAGTTCGCAATATACAAATGTAAAATGTTGACCCTTTGGTTTGTAATTGTTGTAAGAAAAAATGAGAGACATGCAAAATGGAGTTATACTGTACCAAAGAAAGAAATCAATATGCAAGATATCTTTGAATAACCTTGGACAGAGGGGTGGCTGTGGACGTGGTATACTTGGATTTTGCAAAAGCGTACGACACCGTTCCCCACACACAGCTAATGTGTAAGGTAAAGTCTACAGGCTTGGAAAGATCAGTATGTAAATGGAAAGAAAACTGGTTAAAAGACCGAATTCAGAGAGTAGTGGTTAATGATTCTTGTTCTGAATGGTCTGAAAGGTTATCAGTGGTGTACCCCAAGTTTCAGTGTTGGGACCCTTACTTTTCAATATATTTATAATTGATATAGGGTCTGGGATTAAAAGTACCATTTCAGTGTTTGCAGATGACACCAAGATATGCAGTGGAATAACGTCCTTATAGGATGTCTCCAACTTACAAGCAGACCTCAATGCACTGTCTAATTAGGCGACTATGTGGCAAATGAGGTTTAATATTGATAAATGTAACGTTATGCATTTGGGGGCTAAGAATATGCATGCATCGTACATGCTAGGGGGAGTACAACTGGGGGAATCCATAGTGGAGAAGGATCTGGGGGTTTTGGTAGATCATAAGCTTAATAATGGCATGCAATGCCAAGCTGTGGTTTCCAAAGCAAGCAAAATCCTTTCTTGTGTTAAGAGAGGTATGGACTCCAGAGATAGAGACATAATTTTGCCCCTGTACAAATCATTAGTAAAACCTCATCTGGAATATGCAGTTCAGTTTTGGGCACCAGTTCTCAAAAAGGATATCGGGGAACTGGAGAAAGTGCAGAGAAGGGCAACCAAACTAATAAGAGGCATGGAGGAGCTCCGCTATGAGGAAATATTAGATGAATTGAATTTATTCTCTCTTGAGAAGAGGAGATTAAGGGGGGATATGATCAACATGTACAAATACATAAGTGGTGCATATAGTGAACTTGGTGTTGAGTTATTTACTTTAAGGTCATCACAAAGGACAAGGGGGCACTCTTTACGTCTAGAGGAAAAAAGATTTAATCTCCAAATATGGAAAGGTTTCTTCACAATTAAAGCTGTGAAAATATGGAATAGACTCCCTCCAGAGGTGGTTTTGGCCAGCACGGTAGATTGCTTTAAAAAGGCCTGGATTCTTTCCTTAATGTAAATAATATAACTGAGTATTAGTTTTTTTAGCTAAAGTTGATCCAGGGTGAATCCCATTGTCTCTCGGGGGATCAGGAAGGAATTTCTTTCCCCTGCTGTAGCAAATTGGATCATGCTTTGCTGGGGTTTTTTGCCTTCCTCTGGATCAACTGTGGGTGAAGGATTGCATATGGGATTGTATGGTTATATATAATTCTATTTTATTGGTTGAACTAGATGGATTTGTGTCTTTTTTCAACTTGACTAACTATGTAACTATGTAACTATATAATCACAACTTCTTTTTTTTCAGTGTAGCCTATAATTCCCTATAATACTGCTCTATACTACTGACTGGTGTTCACAATATTTTATCCAAACCTGGACTATAAGGATGTATGCATCTATACCCACAGATTTTAATGAGTTATACTGGGGAAAATCTACATCTGGTTAATATTTCCGACATTCACATACATAAGCATCTGTATTTTTATAGGAACAAGCACACTGAAAATGTATAGAGATTTTCTCTTTTAACGCAAAATTAAATTTTCTATTCAAAGCCACAAGCATTACAAGCTCCCTAAACAATAAATTATAAATATTCCCCCTGGCAGTTAGTTTAGACACAAACCTTTGTCTATAGCTTAAGCATATTTTATAGCTTTGAATTTATATACAACCATGCAGTCACTCTTAAAATTACACAACCATAGCTGGATAAACATTTTCATTGCTTTTACTGCATTCAATAAAAAGCCCATCTTAAAACATCAGTTGAAATAACCAGTGTGGCAGAATGATTAAAGAATAGGTCCCTTATAAAGTCAGCATTGCCACCAAAAACACTTTGTAAGCATGACATCTAAAGGCAATATATTTCAATATATGTATACCCATAGTTATGTACATGTACATATAGAGTAATATACTCAATATAAATACAGTATATATATATATATATATATATATATATATATGTATATATACAGTATACAGTATCTCACAAAAGTGAGTACACCCCTCACTTTTTTATGAATATTTTGTTCTATCTTTTCATGTGACAACACTGAAGAAATTACACTTTGCTATAATGTAAAGTAGTGAGTGTACAGCTTGTATAACAGTGTAAATTTGCTGTCCCCTCAAAATAACTCAACACACAGCAATTAATGTCTAAACCGCTGGCAACAAAAGTGAGTACACCCCTAAGTGAAAATGTCCAAATTGGGCCCAATTAGCCGTTTTCCCTCCACGGTGTCATGTGACTCACTAGTGTTACAAGGTCTCAGGTGTGAATGGGGAACAGGTGTGTTAAATTTGGTGTTATCGTTCTCACTCTCTCATACTGGTCACTGGAGGTTCAACATGGCACCCCATTGCAAAGAACTCTCTGTGGATCTGAAAAAAAATATTTGTTGCTTTACATAAAGATGGTCTAAACTATAAGAAGATTGGCAAGACCCTGAAACTGAGCTGCAGCACGGTAGCCAAGGCCATACAGCGGTTTAACAGGACAGGTTCCACTGAAGTTGAGTGCTTGTGATCAGCGTCATATCCAGAGGTTGTCTTTGGGAAATAGACATATGAGTGCTGCCAGCATTGCTGCAGAGGTTGAAGGGGTGGAGGGTCAGCCTGTCAGTGCTCAGACCATACGCCACACATTGCATCAAATTGGTCTGCATGACTGTCATCCTAGAAGGAAGCCTCTTCTAAAAATGATACACAAGAAAACATATATAAGAGCAACATGGAAGAAAAAAGCAAACAGTTTGCTGAAGACAAGCAGACTAAGGACATGGATTACTGGAATCATGTCCTGTGGCCTGATGAGACCAAGATAAACTTATATGGTTCAGGTGGTGTCAAGGGGGTGTGGTGGCAACCAGGTGACGAGTACAAAGACAAGTGTGTTTTGTCTACAGTCAAGCATGGTGGTGGGAGTGTCATGGTCTGGGGCTGCATCAGTGCTGCCGACACTGGAGAGCTACACATCATTGAGAGAACCATGAATGCTTACAAGTACTGTGACATACTGAAGCAGAGCATGATCCCCTCGTGATGAGTTATTTTGAGGGGACAGCAAATTCACTGTGTTTTACAAGCTGTACACTCATTACTTTACATTGTAACAAAGTGTCTTTTCTTCAGTGTTGTCACATGAAAAGATATAATAAAATATTTAGAAAAATGTGAGGGGTGTACTCACTTTTGTGAGATACTGTATATCCGCAGCAGCTATAGGATTCCAATACACATATAATGAAACTATATGTACAGTATATGCTCTGCAACACTGTTTCACAACCCTTTTTCAGTCAAGGTACCCTTTAAAATGATGGACAGCCTTGAGGCAGGGCCGGCACCAGCATAAAGCAGCCAAGTTGGCTGCCTGAGGGTGCCAGAAGGGGGCGCCAAAGCCAGGGGCTCAGTCTCCAAGAGATGCTTATTCTAGTAACTGCGGCCGGCCCTGCTCGCACCTGTACCCAGTACACTGACAAGCGGCGCACCTCAGCCCCAGCCGGATGCTTTTAACGTCACCCGCTTGAGCCCTGGCTCTGCCTCCTGCACTCCTCCTTCTCCTTTGTCAGATGCAGGACAGAGAGCCCTCAGCTAGAAGACACCACCCCCCTCCCTTCCATCATCGAAGCTAGATCTTAAAAAAACCTCCTCCCACCTGGGTGGTGATAGAGAGAGGGTCATGAACGCCTCCAGTTCAGCAGTGCACAGAGACCATTCTGCATACAGCGGTCGGGAAGTGGTTAAAGAGTACCTGTCACCATATATTACTTTTACAAGGGATGTTTACATTCCTTGTGATAGCAATAAAAGTGATCAGATTTTTTTTTTAAATAGTGTTAAAAAAAATAAATAATATTAAATAAAAAAAAATGTAAAAAAAAAATTTAAAGCGCCACCATAACTGCGAACTCGGGCAGCAAAGAAAACGCATACGTAAGTCACGCCCGCATATGAAAACGGTGTTCAAACCACACATGTGAGGTATCGCCGTGATCACCAGAGTGTGAGCAGTAATTCTAGTAAATGACCTCCACTGCACTTCTAACCTGGTAACCGTTAAAAATGTTTAAAGCGTCGCCTATGGATATTTTTAAGTACCGGAGTTTGACGTCATTCCGCAAGTGTGCGCAACTTTCAACCGCAACATGTATGGTATCTATTTACTCAGTGTAACATCCTCTTTCACAATATACAAAAAATTGGGCTAACTTTACTGTTGTCTTATTTTTTAACTCAAAAAAGCTTTATTTTTTTCAAAAAAATTGCGCTTGAAAGACCGTTGCGCAAATATTGTGTGACAAATAGTATTGCAACGATCGCCATTTTATTCTCTAGGGTGTTTAAAAAAATATATAATGTTTGGGGGTTCTAAGTAATTTTCTAGCAAAAAAATTATTTTAACTTGTAAACAACAAGTGTAAAAAAGGGCTCTGGGGCCTAAGTGGTTAAACTATTTTACAACAACAGGTCCCGTTCCTGCTCCCAACAAGAGTAACTGCAAGGGGTTACAGTGTTCTGGCACCACCAGCACCAGAGTTTATCTAGATAATATAAATATTAACCACCGCGCTTGGTCAAGCAAGTATAAGTATAAAAATATATACAGTCTATTAGTAGATTTTCTTGGTAGAAGAAGGTAAAAATTCCCTATCCATTGATATAAAAAGTGCTCGTGCTCAGATGGATACAAGTGCTGAGCTCGTGCTTGCTGTGCCCCACATGGATGTGCACTCACCCTTACTCCAGTGACCACCTATCGCTAGCGTGGTCTGGAAAGGCTTGTTGGGGAGCGTCCCCCATGGGCTATCTTCTAATGGTGCACCTCCAGCTATTTACTCCATCCCATACATGGCCATAGATGAGGAAAAGGAAAATCTCATAGTGCAAGTATGTTCAAAAGTGATGGATCACTATTACAGAGATCATACTCGTCATATAGATGTAACCATATCTGTGGATGAGATTCTCCTGGCTCTGTGACACTCTTCCAAGCTGCTTGGTAAATGATTTTAACTTGTAAACAATAAATGTAAAAAAGGGCTATGGGGGTTAAGGGGTTAAAAACTGTATATATTTTAATACACCACATCAAGTGTACTGTATACCGTATGGACAGATATATAGTGCACACTCAATACGCTGTGTGTATGTATATATATATATATGTGTGTATATATATATATATACATATCAAGCTGTATATATTTTAATACATCACATCAAGTGTACTATATACCTTATGTACAGCTTTATAGTACACACTCAATACCCTGTGTGTATATGTATATATATATACCAGGCTGTATATATTTTAATACACCATGTCCATGTATGTACAGTGTACACTGATATATAGTACACTGTCCGTATATATATATATATCACCAGTATGTGACGAACGCGGGTATCAGATCGCTGCCCTCCTCACCGACGGGTGACTGAGGACCCCCTGATCTAATACCGCACTTGTCATAAACGTAACAATGCCACTCTCAGCTGCTTTCAGCACAAAGATTTCCCAGTTTGCGGGACTACCGTCTAAATGCCAGCCGCCTGAGAGCGATTGTTACCAGGCTAATTCAAACAATTAACCCTTTCACTGCCACCACCTCTATTGGAGCCAGAGGAGCTCAGAATTTCAGCAATACCAGTATTTCAGAATAAACACCTGTAACACACGCTGTCACCACAGACAGGTATATTCAGATGCGTTATTTTAAAAACAGTAGCGCTCTTCAAAGAAACAGATTTGTTATACTTGCATTAAGAGCTTTAGGGACAAAATTAACACTTTTCAAAATAAGGTTTAATAATGAAAAGTCAAGTTTTAGGTGCAGTAAAAAATTTACAGAAAGTTAAAGATACAAAATAATGAGAAAAAATTTCAGCGCCAAAGAACGGAACGAAACGGAAACAATACTTGCATTTGAAATGTCCGTAACTAACCACTGGACTAATTACAGTGGTGTAGTGGATAGCACTTTCGCCTGGCAGCAAAAGGGTTGCTGTTTCAAATCCCAACCACGACGCTACCTGCCTGGAGTTTGCATGTTCTCCCTGTGCCTGCGTGGGTTTCGTCCAGATACTCCAGGTTCCCCCTACACTCCAAAGACATGCTGGTAGGTAAATTAGATCCTCTCTAAATTGTCCCTAGTATATGTATGAATGTGAGTTAGGGACCTTAGATTGTAAGCTCCTTGAGGGTAGGGACTGATGTGAATGTACAATATGTATGTAAAGCGCTGCGTAAATTGACAGCGCTATATAAGTACCTGAAATAAATAATTGACTATATATATATATATATATATATATATATTATTTTTTTTTCCTACACTAACCTGTCTGCACTATAGATATATTTTATATTTCTAACTATCTATCTAGTTAGCTATCTATGTTTTGAACTTTTTTTTCTATTTTTTTAACAGACTTATGAAAGCTAGCTAGCTAAAGTGCCTGTTTTCAGGAACCTAAGCTATCTCTCTATTCAGCCGACCATCCGCCAACACACTACATAGAGCCGCTGTACAAGCGGCTTTATATAGTGTGGGGTGTGGATTATGGCTGCAGTGCAGTGATTGGCTAAAGGCACCCTGCCTTTAGTTAATCAAAGATCTCACAGCAGGCAGCCCGCTGATTGGCCAAAGCATGCAGGTCATGTGCATGCTTTGGCCAATCAGCGGACGGCATTCCGCCGCCATTTGAAAGCATTATGGGGTCCGCAAAGTTGCTGTGAATGCCCCATAATGTACGGGGAAACCCGAACGATCGAACAGCCGATGTTCGGGTCGAACTCACGTTCAACCCGAACATCAAGTTCATCCCTAGTATACACCATTTATCACTGAATAATTATGAAATTTGCTTGCTAATAGAGTTGAGCGAACACCTGGATGTTCGGGTAACTTTGTGGAAACGTTCGGGTTCGGTACCGAACGTTATCCGAACTTTACCCGGACCCCGAACCCCATTGAAGTCAATGGGGACCCGAACTTTTCGACACAAAAATGACTGTAAAAAAAGTCCTGGAAAGTGGGAGATATTATTAGATCTGCAATCTGTCCCTCAAAGCAGTAGTAATCTCTACCTAGTCCAGTATCAGATCATTCTGTAATCAGATCGTTCTGTAATGCAGGATGAGAGATCGTTCTTTAATCAGATCGTTCTGTAATGCAGGATGAGATGTTATAGATCTACAATCTGTCCCTCAAAGCAGTAGTAGTAATCTCTACCTAGTTATTATCACTGCAATCTGTCCCTCATAGCAGTAGTAGTAATCTCTATCTAGTTATTAGATCTGCAATCTGTCCCTCACAATCTGTCCCTCACAGCGCCGGCAGCATCCTCTCCCTACACTAATCCGAGAGCATGTGACATGCAGCACTGTGACTCCAGCCTCATATAGCCAATCACAGCCATGCCATTAGTAGGCATGGCTGTGATGGCTTCTAGGGAAAACCAGTGAAACTGTTGTTGATTGGCTGCCCTGCAGCTATTCAACATGCGTGATAAAATACCAGAACCCAGAATCCGAACCCAAACGTTTTCTCAAACGTTCGGGTTCGGTACACGGACACCCGACAGTTCGGGTTCGCTCAACTCTACTTGCTAATCATGCCTTTTTGATTTTTGTATCTCAAAATGTATATTATAATTGTGTTTGTACATGATTGGATGTTTTTTTTACAACATATCATGGTTTATAGAAAATAATATTTTATACTAAAGAATTAAACTTTAATCAATAAACTATTGACATGAAATTTATCTACCAGAGGTCTGCCACTGCTTAGTATGTATATTATTTGGGTGCCGTGCCGGGTCACATTAATTTCTAACCAAATACAAGGGTGGAAGACACCCGTCTTTTCCCAGTGACCTGTCACACCAGTCTCTCTTTAAAAACTTTTTTTTTTTATTAATCAGTCATCATAATGTTTATACAACTATAAGCTATCCCATATTCATTCATTTTCAACCTATTTTTTCACTGATACCTCTGACTGATATATATATATATATATATATATAGATATATATATATATCTATATATATATATACACATGTTTTGGATTCTAGCTAACCACAGATAACCCGCTCTGTGGAGAGGATATGGGGAGCCGAGTAGTGTCTGGTTCTAGGCCTGCGATGCATGGCAGTCATCTCCCCCTTCTCATTTCATGTGGGGACAGGGTTTTGCCTCCTATGCATCAGCGTTGTGCATTGCATCTCTGCCCATGGCTTTTTCCATGCCTGGAGCTGATTTGCTTTTCTTCCCTCTTTTCCACCTGGGGGTTAAGTGGGCGTGGTTCCGCTGCGGGCTCACCTGGCCGTGGGCAGAGCCACTGACCCACACCTTTTCCCACTCACACAGCGGGCCACTAGCATGATGTTGATGGGGCCCCGCCCCTTACCTGAGATAAGGGCGGCTCGGGATGGCCGGCACACCACTTCACAAGGTTCATGCACACCAGAGGGTTCCTTTGCACAGCAGCTCTTCAAGGTTATACAATACAGGTAACTTAGCCCTTTTCACCCACCTATTCCCACTCACACGGTCATTATCCCCCATTGGTATCTACTGATCTAGCCCTATTTTCTTGGTGCACACAATTGTTTGTATGCTTATCAATCTGTTTTGTGTTTCACTGCTGTGGTTAATTGATTCATTCACATCAATTTACATTGGATGTAGTTCCCTATGGAAGCTTTCACAGAGCCTTACTCACTCATTCACTTCACATACATTGTGAAGGGCACTTTAATATAGGTCATGCATTTAATTTTAACATTCTCATTAATTTCCAGCCTAGTGTGGCTTTCACAGCGCACACTGAAAACACTGACGGTCCTTGTGGTGATCTGGCTTTTCCTGGCTGCTCCCTCTGGTTTGGATGGGGCCCCCATCTCAGCCCTGTGCCTGACTCCTTATCTCTGGCCCCTGCCATCCCCTATTTGCGGGCTATCCATTTGTGTGAAGCTGTTTCTTAAGTTACAATTCTCCTTTGAGATCATACTATTCCAGTCAGAGGTATCAGATATTTACAGACCCATTATTCATTTTTCAGAATGTCCTTATTGCATCATACTCCTGATGAATGGCTGTATGCCATGGAAAGCATCGGGTCTAAGTTTTACAGCATATCATGGTTTATAGAAAAGAATATTTTATACTAAAGAATTGAACGTTAATCAATAAACTATTGACATGAAATTTATCTACCAATATCTTTATTATTCATAAGTCCCATTTTCTTTTCTCTCTTTGTACTCAGCAAATTTAGGGATGGAGGTCTGCCACTGCTTAGTATGTATATTTTTTGGGTGCCGGGTCACATTCATTTTATCCCTTACATCAGTGTTTCTCAGGAATTATGTTTTTATTCAACCTTACCAACTATGTAACTATATAAAAAAAATCATATTTTATTTTTTCACACTTAAAATATTAGAAATACATTACAGATTAAACTAAATATTTTCAGTCCTAAAAGGTCTTGGGAAAATAGACTATTATAGGATCCCATTTATACTTATGTAAAGACAAATATGGAAATCAATGTTTTGAAAGATTGCATTTAAATAAAACTTAAAGAAATGAAACAATAGAGGTAAGGTTATTGTATGTGGACCACGAACACATAAGGTCAGCCTAAACGCACTGAACCATGAAAATAAGAATACACAGTTCCCCTGTTTCAAGAATTCAAGAATGGTAATAAAGACACGTGGGCTCAAAAAACAGATCCACATACTGTATGCTTCAAATCATTTCAGAATAAAGTTCCACTGAAGAATAAAAGTGAGTTGAGCTTTAGCATGAGCTTAACATACATTTGTTTTCTGGTAATATTTTCTCTGCATTATATGGTGTTATGTTTTTGGGGTTGTTTTATCTATGTGATTCACATAAATACTAAGAGACTTCGACCCCTGTCTGATCTCATGAGATATATAATTTCCCTATTCAGGGGTGCACCAAATAGAATTCAGGGGTTTATTCTTTTGTTTATTATCCTCTTTTGACATTAAGTTTATAGTGTATATATAGCATAAATTAGTTTTGAATGGTTAAACCCTATCTATTTCTTTATTAGGAACATTTGGACGTTTCCCTTTACTTCCCATCTGGGAGATACAACAGGAAGTGAAAGTAAACCTCCCCAAAGGGAGGTGAATTACCATCAAAGACAGATGTCACTTGGAGCACATGTCCCCATTAGAAGATTTATCCTTCCCTTCTAACCTGGTGGCACTCTAATGCCCAATACACATGGACCGAATGTCAGGAGACATCAGCCGGTTCAATAAAAACCAGCTGACATTCGACCCGTGGGTATGTCACCCAGTCTAACAGAAGCCGGCAGCTGACTGGCTCCCAATTGAAGTGTTCTGGCGGGGGGGGGCATTCCCCTGTCAGAATACAACAGCTCAGTGGGGGAGATTGCTGTACTAATGTCAGATCATAAGTACAGCGTCTCCGACTGGAGCTGTCAGGTTTTTTTTCCCTCAACCCGCTGGGTTGAACAAAAAGAAGAACTAGTAGTGCGTACCAGGTTTTACGCTTTGATGTCCCCTCACTTGCCCTTATATAATTTTTATTTACTGTAATTGTTTATTTAATTGTCTTTACAAGGAGCTCCAGCAAATATGTATGGGTTTTCCTTTTTCCATGTGATGACAAAAAAAATGTGCAGTTAGAAGATCAGTATGGTACAGTCATAACACAAGCAAACCCCAAGTCTAGAATCAAACAATCAGGAACAGAAAGATTAATAACAGTTAGGGATGGGCAGAACTTTCGACTTTCAGGAAAGTTCGGAACTGTATAACGAACCCCATTAAAGCCTATGCGACCCAAACATGAGAAATCAAAAGTGCCCATTTTGAAGGCTTATTTGCAAGTAATTGGGCAAACAATGGTTATGGGGGTCCGAGTACTGCCCTGGGAGACATGTATCAATGAAAAAAAAGTTTGTAAAAAATGTCATTTTTAAATGAGCAGTGATTTATTGATGCTTAAAGTGAAAGGATAAAAGTGAAAAATTCCTTTCAATATAGTGCCTGGGGGGTCCTCTTAGTCTACCAGCAAAGTGGCACATCTGTACCGTGTATAGAATCTGCTGCAGAAATAATTGCATTTATAAAGCCAAGAAAAATGTAATTTTCTCTGCAAGCTTCCTTTATTTTGTAAGCAATGGCTTGGAGAGCCAGTCTGTATGATTAGACCACAATGTGGTACACTGGGAACAAGATTAGAGATTTTTTGCATACATTTTGGTATCTCTTTCACAGACTTTGGATAGAAGTAATGGGTGTGTAAAAATTGGGCTTTGGGTGTCAGTGGCGCGTTCACACCATTACCCTATAAGAGGTACTCTTGACAAAAGCAAGAATTGGCCTTGCTGTAAAAAAATTAATTTGATGCACCTGTCAAACGGGTGCTGAAAAATTGGTCTTTGGGTGTTAATTGTGCCCATGAAGCCTACACCAAAAACATTCTTTCACATGAAATCAACACCCACAATGCTAGGCAGCCTAGAAGTCTTGCAGAGATTCCACATCCCAAAAACAATTAATCAGCGACATCGGCATCAGGTGCTTCACAGCTGCCGGTAATCCAGGACTGATTCATTTTGATAAAAGTCAGACGGTCAACGGAGTCTGTGGACAGATACATTCTATGATCAGTAACAAAACCTCCAGCAGCACTGAATGCCCTCCAGATGCCTGGATGCAGGGCAGCACAGCAGCTTAATAGCATACTGGGTAAGTTCTGGCCAGTGGTCTATTCTCATGACCCAGTAAGCCAGTGGATCATCGACTGGAAAGCTCTCCATCTCTGTTTTCACTCCTAATCGTCCACCATGTGATGCAGACACTGCCGATGGGATGTGGAAGCTGGCAACCCTGGGCGGCGAGGACTAAAAAAATTGTGAAATGCATCACTTAGGCGGCCGCCTTCTACACCGCTCCTCTCTTGACCAACAGAAGCCACAAAACTGTGTTTTCCATGACACTGTGACCTACCAGAGTCTGGAAGAATGTTCAATAAAATCCTCTTTAAGGTGACCTCAAGAGATTTCACCTTCTGCACTCTCTGTGGGGACGGGATGAGTTCTGAGACTTTGCGATTATAACGGTGTTCAAGGAGGGTTGCCAAGCAATAGTGATCCGTCTCCTTTATGCCATGTATTCTTGGGTCCTTTCGCAGGCTTTGAAGCATGAGGAAGCCCATGCACTGCAAATATGCCGAGGCATGAGAAGGAGAGTCCTCTGAGTCACTCAGGATAACAGTATTTTCAACTGCCTCCTCCCAGCCACGTACTACTCCCAAGGGTTCTGGGGATGGAAAGCGATTGCTTACTGTTTGATGTATGTCTTCCTCTGCTTCAATGCCTCCAAAACTGACAGAATCCTCCTCCTCCTCCTCTCTCTCCTCTTGTGTGTTCTGTGGCATAGGAACAATGGTGTCTGCATAAAGTGGGCCTTGAGAGGAAAGGAAGTTACATAGTTACATAGTTTGTGAGGCTGAAAAAAGACACAAGTCCATCACGTCCAACCTGTGTGTGTGCTTTTATGTCAATGTTACATTGTATATCCTTCAATGTTGTGGTCCCTTAGGTACCCATCTAATAGTTTTTTTTTAATTATCAATGCTCCCAGCTGAAACCACTGCTTGTGGAAGAGAATTCCATATCATCACAGCTCTTACCGTGAAGAACCCTCTACGCATTTTGAGGTTAAACCGCTTTTCTTCTAATTTTAGTGAATGGCTGCGTGTCTTTTTATGCTCCCTTGCACTGAAGAGTTTTGTCCCTATTGTGGGGTCACCAGTACAGTATTTGTACATTGAAATCATACCCCCTCTCAAGTGTTTCTTCTCTAGAGAGAATAAGTTCAGTTCTCATAATCTTTCCTCATAACTAAGGTCCTCCAGTCCAGTTAGCATTGTTGCCCTTCTCTGAACCCTTTCCAGTTCCAGGACATCCTTCCTGAGGACTGGAACCCAGAACCGGACAGCGTATTCCAGGTGCGGCCTCACCAGAGACTTGTAGAGTGGGAGAATTATTGATTTATCTCTGGAGTTGATCCCTTTTGATGCATGCCAATATTTTGTTGGCTTTGCTTGCAGCACCTTGGCATTGCATGCCATTGCTGAGCATGTCCTCTACTAGGACCCCTAGGTCCTTTTCCATCCTAGATTACCCCAGAGGCTCTCCCCTAATGAGTAGTTTGCATTCATATTTTTGGCACCCAAATGCATTATTTTACATTTTTCTACATTAAACCTCATTTGCCATGCAGTTGCCCACCTCATTCATTTGTTCAGATCTTCTTGCAATGTTTCCACATCCTGTGGAGAAATTATTGCCATGCTTACCTTGGTATCATCAGCAAATATTGAGATTGAGCTTTTTATCCCATCCTCCAGATCGTTTATGAATAAATTAAAAAGGATTGGTCCCAGGACAGAACCTTGGGGAACCCCGCTTTCCACACCAGACCATTCAGAGTACTCCCCATTTATCACCACCCTCTGGACTTATCCCTGTAGCCAGTTTTCAATCCATGTACTCACCCTATGATCCATGCCGACAGACCGACAGACCTTAGTTTGTACAGTAAGCGTTTGTGGGGAACTGTATCAAATGCCTTTGCAAAATCTAGATTCCCCACATCTACAGTCCTTCCTTTATCTAGATGGCAGCTCACCTCCTCATAGAAGGTTAATAGATTGGTTTGGCAGGAATGATTCTTCGTGAAACCGTGCTGATTACCGCTAATAATATTGATTTCATTACAAAAATCTTGTATATAATCCCTTATCATCCCTTTTAAGAGCTTGCATATTATTGATGGGAGGCTAACTGGCCTGTAGTTCCCAGGGATATATCTTGGTCCTTTTTTATATATTGGTGCTACATTGGCTTTTCTACAATCAGCTGGTACCATACCAGTCAGTAGACTTCTTAAAAATTAGGAACAATGTTAAGGACCCGCGGATGCTAGCCATTTGGTCCTGGTGACTTATTAACGTTAAGTTTTTCAAGTCTATTCCTAATTCTATGCTCAGTTAGCCATGAGGGTGCTTCCCGTGACGTGTCATAAGGACAAACATTGTAGTTTTGGATACTGGAGCCCCGTTTCCCTTGCGAATACTGAGGAGAAGAAGGAGTTTGAAACTTTCACCATCTCTCCATCCTTTGTAACCAGATTTCCTTTACCATTCTTTATAGGGCCTATATGATCTGACCTCCCTCTCTTACTATTTATATTCTTAAATAATTTTTTATGATTCTTTTTACTCTCCTCTGCTATGTGTCTTTCAATTTCTATCTTAACCGCCCTTATTGCACCCTTGCATTTCTTATTGCATTCCTTGTAAAGCTGGAATGCTGACAGTGACCCATCAGCCTTATATTTAATGAAGGCCTTCTCCTTTGCTTTTATATGTACCTTTACGTCAGAGTTAAGCCACTCTGGCCTTTTATTAGCTCTTTTATATTTATTTCCCATTGGGATGCACTGGCTAATACTTTTGTTTAGTATGTTCTTGAAGCACTCCCACTTTTCCTCCAGGTTCATTGTTCCTAGAATTTTATCCCAACTAACATCTTCTAGCAAGGAGCGTAGTTTATAGAAGTAGATTGTGTGACTGATGCAAGGCTCACCATCCTTATGGCCTCCACAAATAGTGACAGTACAGTGCATGCATCCTTTATGAACAGCCATTGTCGTGGGGAAAAAAAAAGCCAAACTGGCCTGAGCCTGTCGTTGTGCCATACTCACGCCGGTACTTGTTGACGGCCCTCTGCTGCATGTACAGCCACTGCAGCATTGCCAAAGTCAAGTTCCACCTGGTGGGCATGTCACAAATCAGGTGGTTTATGGGCAGGTGGAATTCCCACTGAATTTCAGCCAACAGAGCACTGGCTGTGTATGACCACCTAAATTGGCTACAGACTCTTCTAGCCTGCTTTAGCAGATCTTCCAACCCTGGGTACCTTTTTAGGAAATGCTGCACCACCAAATTGAGGACATGTGCCAGGCATGGCACATGTGTCAACTTTCCCTGTCTAAGGGCGGACAGGAGGTTTGTGCCATTATCACACTCCACCATTCCTTGCTCCAGCTGGCATGGCGTGAACCACCTCTGAGCCTGTCCCTGCAGAGCTGCAAGAGTTTCTGCTACAGTGTGGTTCTTGTCCCCTAGACACACCAGCTAAAGCACTGCATGGCACCTTTTAGTCTGACTCAATGAATAGCCCTTTGAACGCTTAGGGGGTACTTGCGGTTCATAGGACAATTTAGCAGAGGAGGGCATGGAGGAGGGGGAGGAGGAGGGGGTAGAGCTGACAAATCTCACATTATCATTATCAGCTGTATGGAGACATGGGGGCACAAGAAGCTGCAGCACTGAGCCCTGTCCTGCATCTTTCTGAGTTGCAAGCAGCGTTACCCAGTGTGCTGTGAATGAAATATATCATCCCTGCCCATGCTTACTGGACCACATGTCAGCAGTGACGTGGACTTTGCAGCTAACTGCTTTGCCCAATGATGCCAACATTGCCTTCCATGTGATGGTAGAGAGATGGAATGGCCTTACGTGAAAAGAAGTAGTGACTGGGAACCTGCCATTATGGTACAGCATATTCTGCAAATTCACGGAAGGGGGCAGAATCCATCAGAAGGAAAGGCAGAAGTTGGAGAGCCAGCAGCTTTGACAAGCTTGCATTTAGACACTGGGTGGCAGGGACTGTATTTTTTTTCCCGATGCAGCAGATGGGGTAGAAAATTTTGCCAGCTATAGTCTACAGCTGGTGATGTGCTGCTGGCAGATGTGCTGCTAGAACCTGGGACTCCCTGTGATATACCATCATCCCTGTCAGCGGAGGCTGCTGAGAGGTCATGAGGTATAGCAGGGGCTAACTGAGGTGAGTAAGGAGGAGGAGGGACAGGTTTGTGCCCCTTATGTGTGGCGTTTAGGTGCTCTTGCCAACGGGCTGGATGGGAGTGGTGGGAGATTAAATGCTTCGTCAAGCACGTGGTACCCAAATGGCTGGTGTCTTTTCCCTGGTTGATGTGCTTGAGACAAAGTTTGCAAATAGCAACAATGGGATCGGTGACACGTGTACTAAAAAAGGCCCAGACAGCTGAGCTGTGGGCCGGGAGATCACAGCTCCATATTGTGATGAAATAGGATGGCTGCTCTCTACTCTTTTATGATTGCTGCCTTGTTGGTGTTGTGCCTCAGCCTCACTTTCCTCCTCTGCTCTATCTGGCACCCAAGTCGCATCAGTGACCTCATCATCATCAACTCCTTCGTGCTCATTACCACTGGAGACAACTTGACAATACGCTATGGCTGGGGGAACATGAATGCAAATCTGTTTACCAGTGTTCTCCCCTCTCTGTGGGCTCATGTTCCTGCCTTTCTCAACCTCAGAACCAACATCTGAATCCAGTAATGGCTGTGCAAGTGGCTGATACTGTGTTCAAATAACTCAGCTGACTCCTCTATGGCTGATGCTGGGGCTATGGCAGGAATCGATGTGGACAAGGAGGCAGGTTTAGCCACCCTGGCAGCTGCAGGGAACTGCACACTAGTCTCTGCTTGTGTGAAGGAGGATGAGGATAGTTTAGTAAGCCAGTCCACCACCTCCTCTGCATGCTGTGGCTGGATAGCATGTACAACATCACTAAATAGAGGAAATGATGCCCTGCTCCATCCACCTTTGCCTGTGGACACATACGCTGCTGGCCCCCTTACAGTGCCATGGGAACATCTGCCTCTTCTTGTTATCCTCCCAGACATTATTGGGAGTGATAAAACAATTGTACATTGTGCAATGGAGCAAAGGGGCGGGACTTTAAATGAAGAATGTGGCGGTCGTGAGGTAGCATTGATGGACATTGATTGGTTAGGGTTGTAAAGATAATTTATTGATACAGTTAATTATACAGTTGAATGTAAATGGTCACAACAGCGATCCAAAAGGAAGAAACAATTAACAGTTAAACATCTTACAACGCATGGTAAAGGTTCCCCATCCATCAATTTCATATATATACATGCAATTGATATAAAACAATAAAAGTTGCATGGCCCATAGCCTAGGATTCCATGGGGTATTACCCCTAATTTTAATGAGAAAAACATGGTGTGAACAGCAGAGAACCAATATCACATAAGGGTAACCCAAACACGGTAGATGTTGGCTCTACACGTTTCATGGCTTCAACAGGCCACTCATCAGGAGCAAACGTGTAAGTGGGCTGAAATAGAGATAATAAGGAAGTATTACTATTATCCTGTGTAGGATGGTAGGACTGGCAGCTCATTATGAGCAGCCCCCACAACACTGATAGACCATACTCACACGGATTGCATACTGGCAGCACTACAATGGAGGTAACAGGCCAACTGGAAACTTGTTAAATTGTTGGTTTGCATGTTTTCTTGTTTTCGGTTTCGGACCAACTGCTTACAATTGCTTGGACTTATCATGTAATATTTATTGTTGTTTAGGTTATGAAATCTAAAGATTTCAGATAGGGAGTGTCATGTCCCATGACTAGACCCACCTTTGTATATTCCTAGTTGCCACTTTAAACGTTGTTTCCTATTTAAGACATCTCCCTCCCTCTTTATTGTGATGTAACCCCTCCTACTCTCCCCTTGCTAGGGGCCATTTTATGTAACTCCTGCTCTACTCACCACACTGCTTCTTTTGTTGTGAGAATTATTGTTTTTTACCTGCCTCAACTTTGCATTGAACAGTTCTGTGATAAAATGAACATCTCTGGATCTTCTAACATGTAAGTTATGGCTGAGTAAATACTTTTCTGAATGGGCCAGGGTGAAATTACCTCATCTGTCATAGATATCACATTCAAGCCTGCGTGCTGGACAGAACAAACACTCTTCAGTGAAATGGTTCCCGTTCCAGCCCAACCTCTGCAGGTAGTGTCTTTCAGCCAGTTTCCTTAAAGCAGTAGCTCTTCTGTATCACACAAAGACTGCCTTCAAGGAGGGAGTTTTGATCAGACCCTCACAAACATTTATCTTCTCCCCAGGCACACATTCTGGGCCTCCCTCCCAGGGATTATAATCATATAAACATTTTTAAAATCCAGTGCCTGACCCTCCTACCCTATTTCTGAAACATTCTTCCACAGGAAAGTAAAGCCACCAGGTTTAGGGATGATCCTAAACAGGCCTAACAAGAAAATTGCAGCTCAGCTGCTACAACAGTGTTACACACTAAATTTAGCCAGCCCAGAGCAGTGGCTACACCCCGTAAACATCAGAGTGGGGGGGGGGGGGGGGGGGGGGGGGGGGGGGGGGGGGGGGGGGGGGGGGGGGGGGGGGGGGGGGGGGGGG
>BLSH010121637.1:1989467-2001059 GCA_018402905.1 Glandirana rugosa | reverse complement strand
AAGCCTGCGTGCTGGACAGAACAAACACTCTTCAGTGAAATGGTTCCCGTTCCAGCCCAACCTCTGCAGGTAGTGTCTTTCAGCCAGTTTCCTTAAAGCAGTAGCTCTTCTGTATCACACAAAGACTGCCTTCAAGGAGGGAGTTTTGATCAGACCCTCACAAACATTTATCTTCTCCCCAGGCACACATTCTGGGCCTCCCTCCCAGGGATTATAATCATATAAACATTTTTAAAATCCAGTGCCTGACCCTCCTACCCTATTTCTGAAACATTCTTCCACAGGAAAGTAAAGCCACCAGGTTTAGGGATGATCCTAAACAGGCCTAACAAGAAAATTGCAGCTCAGCTGCTACAACAGTGTTACACACTAAATTTAGCCAGCCCAGAGCAGTGGCTACACCCCGTAAACATCAGAGTCCCCCCCCCTTCTACCTCAGAGTCCCCCCTTACATAAAGAGTATCCCCTTACACATCAAAGCCGCCTTTACACATCAGAGTCACTTTATAAATCAAAGCCCCCTTTACACATCAAAGCCCCCCCTTTACACCTCAGAATCCCCACTTACACATGAAAGCCTCCTTTACACATTAAAGCTCCCTTTAATACATCAGAGCCCCCCCCCCTTTACAGATCAGAGCCCCTCTTATACATTAGAACCCCTCCTTACACATCATAGCCCTTCTTACATTCTTATACTTCAGTGCTCCCTTTACAGATCACAGCCCCCCATTACACCTCAGAGTCCCGCCTTACCCATCAGAATCCCCCTTACACCTCAGAGCCCCCTTACACCTCAGAACCTCCTCTTATATCAGGAGTGCCCCCCATACATGGTCATGAACAGGTCTGAATGGAAAAACTGGAGCATGCACATCTTTGGTTGCTAGGGTGCCAGTGGTCCTAGCAACTGACAGGTGGGAGAGGCAGGGCCTTACACTGGAGATGGCAGGGGAGCATGGGGGAGGTGCTGGAGACTGCAGGAGAGCAGGAGGGAGGAGAGGTGCAGAAACCACAGGCAGCTGCACACACTGATTATTGATGGAGCTGCAATGAGGGTGATCATCTCTACCACTGTGTGTCACTCCCCTTCAAATGGCACCCAGGGTTCTAGCCACACCTGCCATACCTTAGATATTCCACTGTGACTGCTCAAGGTATCTTGTGCTCTACCTGTTATACAGCAAAGATGAGTTACTGTTTAACCTGGAAAAATATCTTTGCCAAGTAAGGAACAATTTTGGCAAAATGTCCAAAATACTCTGAATAGATTATGGCACAGAATACAAAAGTGGTAAAGCACAAGATATTCTGGGGAAGCATAGAGTTATGTTCCAGACTACTTATTATGCAATCCAGAACAAAATGGTGTTTCATAGAGAATGAATCGTACTTTACATGAAAGTGGTAGAAGAATGCTTTTTGATGTGGATATGCCAGCAACATACTGGGAAGAAGCAATTACGACAGTCTGTTATGTCCAAAGCCACGGACCTGGAAAAGCAACAGAGAAAACTCCATATGAGCTATGGAATGGAAAGAACCCTGATCTAAAATACATCAAAATCTTTGGAAGCAAAGCATACGTAAATGTCTTAAAGAAAAGTGTACATAGTGTGAGCCTTGTGCTAAGGAATGTATACGTTGTTGGCTAAAGTAAATTTCAAAAGAGTTTGCATTCAGACACCAATAAGATAACAATCAGCACAAGTGTAACTATTAATGAAACACCTATATGTCAAAAGTGACAGAGTTGGCAACCTGAACAAGAAGCCCCACCAATACAGCATGAAAAGAACAGGACATCACTGAAATTGAAATTGGTGTCAGTGATTTACCATGTGAAAATTAAGAACCATTTGGAACCTCAGTGAGAAAATCCTAAGATCTAATGAGGGCATGCAGCTAGTCGTTTGTCATATATTGTTTGTACAGGGTCACAGCCTGAGGCAGAATCATGGGAAGAAATGCAAAAGTTACCTGTTCCTGAGAAGCAATGTGGAATAAAGCTGCAGATCAAGAGTTGACAACTAACACCAAGCTAAAATGCAAAAATATAAGCAAACCAATGGAAATAGTTTACCTAAAGTTGGAGAAGATCCTCTACCTGACAATGAACAGTACAGAAAAGCAATGTGGACACATTTATACATTACAACCACTATCACAACCAAAGTTTGAAGGGCTCTGAAAGAAGATGGGGCTCACTGTATATGGGAAGTAGTTGTTGAGTAAGGGTGTTGGCATGCTGTTTATATAGACAAATGTGCAACAGCCAATCGTATATAATTTAATGTACTGTGGCTAGTGGTTCTACTACTAGATCGTTGTGTATCCAGCACCATCTGACTTGTAATAGTAATATTTGCAGCAATTTTCCTGCACTAAAACTGAAAGCTAAAGGCCTGACAATGACAACAAGAATGAAGGATTAATAAAAATACAGCATACTTAAACATGTAAACTTCCAAAATACTTGTGGCCTATTTATTCTATCAAAATGGTATCCAGTTACTGTATTGCAAATATAATTTTTTATTTTCGTTTATTTAAAATTAAATTCCAGTCAAATACTAACTAAGCTCAAACCTACTCCCACCCCCATTCTAAGACCATTCTAACTATCATGTAAAGGAAAGAAGTCTATACTTACTTATTCAGAGGCCACTCCGGTCACATGATCGGGTCCCAGCTCCGGCTTCAGTGTAGGAAGGACTGCTGACCATGGATGCCCCATATTAAGCCTATGGGTGACATCATAGTCCAGGCTCTGCAGCCGTTGTCGGTGTTTTCTCGTCTTCACTAAAGTCGGCCACTGTGACCAGATTGCTCTTAGCATAGGTAAGTATAGGCCTCTTTTCCTTTACAGGGTAATTGGAATAGGTTTAGAAAGGGGTGGTATTAGGTTAAGGCTTAGTATTTGACTATAGTTCCATATTAATATTTGTTGCTAGATTCTATAGCAGGGATAAGCAATTAGCGGACCTCCAGCTGTTGCAAAACTACAAGTCCCATCATGCCTCTGCCTCTGGGCGTCATGCTTGTGGATGTCAGAGTCTTGCTAAGCCTCATGGAACTTGTAGTTCTGCAACATCTGGAGGTCCGCTAATTGCATATCCCTGTTCTATAGGGATTGATTTGCCACTGTGCTGCCTGTGATGCCATACTGTATAATTTAAATTATGAGTATTTCTTTTTGTTAATTCACAGTGAGCAATCATGTTTCAGAATTCAAGTTTGTGTCCACAGTGGGATCTGACAGGTATGGGCAAATTATAAAAGTAAATCTTTTCATTGAGGAAACATGGGATTGCAGCTTTCAGAAAATAAGATTGCAGGCTCATTACTGCTTCACTAAACAGATGTACACATGTGATTTATTCAACTAGAACATAATGAGTGGAGTGATAAGGAGCAAGTATGTGTGAACTCAAGCAAACCGTACATTCATCATATGTGCATGTAAATTGAATGTGACGCAGCCAGTTTTTCAGTGGAGGCTGTGGAATTGCAATGCAGTACAGTAGAATTCACTGCACATTCCCTACAACATTCCAGATGCTGATATAAAAAATACACAAAGTGAAAGGTTGTTATGAGCTGGGTGCCCTGCTAGCAGGTTAGACTTTTTAGAAAGCGATGGTAGTCACTAATTTCCTGTATCCTTCGAAGGCACAGAGATAACCCAGAACAAAGATGGTAATCCATAACAGAATCTGAGATTCTTACAATGCGAACAGATGACAATCTTGTACTTTTTACTTACTGTATATATTAACCATTAAACTTACAGATGGACCAGTAACACTTTTAAAAAATAGAAAGAACTTACGCAGTAGTGTGATTACCATTGTTAAGCAGTAATTATGTCTTATTTATATAACTGGCTCAAATAAAAATCATCTGTATTGCTAACTGATTCAAGTTGCCTTAGTTCAAGAGCCTGCTTCGTCTGTTATTATTTTATATATAACATTGTCAGAAGTATGCATACACTATTAACACCGTTTAACAAATGATATCATCACATAAAACAAAATGAATGAGGGCCCTGTCCACTAAAGCTTGCAAAATAATAACCATGAATTATACAATGGCATATAAAATATAGAGGGGAAGGACCAACCAAGAATAATCAAGACTTTTAGAAGTTTATACTATATACTGTACATAAACCCCTATGAATCGACCTGACATTTAGTTGGTATGTAGCGAATTACATATATACAAAAGCCTGTGATATTTATAACACTTAACTGTGGCAAAAATGAACTAGAACTAGACGAGGGTGCGATTCCCTATGCACCAAAAGGCCACTTAACTAAAACGTAACCTTTATTGTAAATCACAAAATTGGTTAAACTTCTCTTGATATATACAACTTGTATATATCTGGGGAAGTTTCACCAATTAAACTTGGTAGATGTTAATATTACCACATAGAGATAGAACGTTGGTTCATATATTGTGGCATTGTCCTCACCTTATAGGTATACCTGTTAGCGTCATTTACATACCTTTTATGATTTACAATAAAGGTTACGTTTTAGTTAAGTGGCCTTTTGGAGCGAAGGAAAGCGCACCCTCATCTAGTTCTGGTATGTACCAAAGCAGCCAAGGTATGAGTAGGTAAACAAGCTTAAGCCTCTACAAAGACTGACTTTCAGAAAGTCATTATTTGCATACAGAATTTCACAGGATCTAGTGGTACTGTGAAGACGATGCTTGTAAATAGAAAGGTATACTCTTACACATTATTATCCACTTCCCTACCGCCGTATGCAAAATGACGGCCGGGAAGTGGCTTAGTTATCCTGACTGGACGTCATATGACGTCCTCAGGATAACAAGCCGCCGCGCGCCCGGGGGGCGCGCATCGCGGGGATCGGTGGTGTGGGAGGTCAGTCTGACCCCCCGCAATACCGATCTTGGTAAAACGCTTCGATCCGAAGCACTTTACCATGTGACCAGCCGTGACCAATCACGGCTGGTCACAGTGTAATACAGGAAAGCCGTTTATCGGCTTTCCTGTACTCAGGTCTGCAGACCTGATGAGGGGAGAGCCAATCGGCTGCATCC
Source organism: Glandirana rugosa (assembly GCA_018402905.1). Classification (NCBI taxonomy): domain Eukaryota; kingdom Metazoa; phylum Chordata; class Amphibia; order Anura; family Ranidae; genus Glandirana; species Glandirana rugosa. Next base: position 1,995,980 of record BLSH010121637.1, on the reverse strand, counting down.
CTGACAGGGAGGGTTTGTGCTGATGATTTATCAGCACAGCCCTCCCTCGGATCACCACCCAGACCACCAGGGAGTCTGCCCAGGGACCACCAGGGATGTGCCCACCCAGGACCACCAGGGAGCCGACCAGGGACCACCAGGGAGCCGATCTGGACCACCAGGGAGACCCCCCTAGACCACCAGGTAAGTGACATAGTGCCCAGTGCCACCTTCACTCAGTGCCACCTTCAGATGCCACCCTAGACCACCAGGGAATGAGCCCCCTATCAATGTATATGCCCACCAGTGCCCATCAGTGCCCACCAGTGCCCCTATCAATGCATACCAGTGCCACATATCAGTGCCCATTGCCACCTACCAGTGCCCACCTATCAGTGCCCATCAGTGCCACCTATCAGTGCCCAGTGCCGCCTATGAGTGCCAATCAGTGCTGTCTATTAGTGCCCATCAGTGCGGCTTAGCAGTGTCCGTCAGTGCCCATCAGTGCTGTATATCAGTGCCACCTCTCAGTACCCGTCAGTGCTGCTTATCAGTGCCGCCTAACAGTGCTCATCATCGCTGCATATAAATGCCACCTCATCAGTGCCACCTCATCAGTGCCAATCAGTGCTGCCACATCAGTGCCCGTCAGTGTAGCCTCATCAGTGCCCACCAGTGATGGAGAAAATTTACTTATTTACAAAGTTTTGTGACAAAAATAGAGAATTTTTTTTTTTCAAAATTTTCGGTCTTTTTTTATTTGTAGCGCAAAAAATAAAAACCGCAGGGGTGATCAAATACCACCAAAAGAAAGCTCTATTTGTGGGAACAAAATGATAAAAACTTTGTTTGGGTACAGCGTCGCACGACCGCGCAATTGTCATTCAAAGCGCAACAGCACTGAAAACTGAAAATTGGTCTGGTAGTAAAGTGTTCTAAGTGCATAGTATTGAAGTGGTTAAAAGAGGGAACTAACTTACATTTTTAAAATCTAAAGTTGTACAGGTGTGCTTCAAGTGCGTAAGAGCACCAAAGCGAACATTCACATGAATGTACATTTACATGGCATTTATGTAGCGAGGAATACATAACTGAATCAAAGACTTGGAGGTAAATAGAGGAGCAGTCTAGAAAGCATAGAAATATGTCACTAGGTAACATTATAAGCTTCAATAAAGAGGCATGTTTTTTGAATAATCAATAGCCCAACAGGAGACCATGTAACAGGGATGGGAACGCCCCACAGATACACCAGGTATGGCTTGTTAATAACAATATCAGTTATCACACCAAGCTTAAATAAACAACCAAGCAAAATGTCACTTTTACCCCAGGACTAAGTTCTGGGTTTTAACTTGAGGGACTAACAGGCCTTTTACTCAGCTGGTATGTCGCCATCCACATACACAGGACCTTTCATGGTGTGTAGGAATAATGTCCACACAATTGGTTTGCTTTTCAGAATAAATGCAGCTTTGTTTGTATAGCGGCGGGTAAAGCGTCTGTAAAATCCCCCCTCTCCGCGCCACCATTCCCCACTGCTAGTTGTGACACAAGCACGCTGAACTTCTTCTGTGTGGATTCTCCAGCTTGCCCTTCCCCTGCCACTATGAACAGTGACAGAGCAGATGTGTGTGTTTCTGCTCCCACGATCCACCTCTCCTGCCACTGCACAGAGGAGCAAGCTTTGTGTCCGCTCTCGTTTCACCTCCTAGCTGCTGATGAAGCATCTTTCTCTGTGCAATGCCCCATTCACTCCTGATCCCCCCCTCCACCCCTGCAACAGCTGCTTTGAGACAATCAGGGAGAAGGAGGATTTACTATGCAGCCACCATAGATTCTGGGAAAGGTAGTCCTTAAAGGGGCATAGTCCAATGCAAGTTAATGTAGGCTAATGGAGCCATAGACTAAAATACCTAGGATTCCCTGCACAACAGGGGAGAGACATGACTTTTTCTCGGCGAATGCTGGAGAGATTGGGGTCTTTTTCATTTTTCTTCCTCCAAACACGGCGAGTCGAATTAATGCCAAAGAGCTAAATTTTGGTCGCATCTGACCTCAGCACTTTCTCCCAATCTTTCTCTGAATCATTTAGATGTTCATTGGCAAACTTCAGAGACCAAAATTAAGCTCTTTGGCATTAACTCGACTCATCGTGTTTGGAGGAAGAATAATGTTGACTATGACCCTAAGAACACATCCCTACAGTCAAGCATAAAGGTGGAAACATTATGCTTTGGGGTTATTTCTCTGCCAAAGGTATGGGCCGACTCTGCAGCATTGAGGGGCCAGTGGACGGGGGCCATGTATTTTAAAATCTTGGATGAAAACCTTCTCCCTCAACCAGAACACTGAAGATCGGTCATGGATGGGTCTAGTTCCAGCATGACAATGACCCAAAACATACCAACAAGGCAACAAAGGAGTGGATCAAGAAGGTGCACATTAAGGTCATGGAGTGGCCTAGTCAGTCTCCAGACCTTAATTCTATAGAAAATGTATGGAGGGAGCTGAAATTTCAAGTTGCCAAGAGACAGCCAAGACACCTTAAGAATTTAGAGAAGATCTGTAAAGAAGAGTGGGCCAACATCCCTCCTGAGATGTATGCAAACCTGGTAACCAACTACAAGAAACATCTTACCTCTGTGCATGCCAACAAGGGTTTCTCCACCCACATCTGCTCTGCATGCTGCCACCGGACCTTGCCTCTCCAAGACCAACAGGCAAATTTCTCCCTTTGTTGTTTAACTTTGGCTATTACGCCGACACGCTTTTGTAACTTCTCTACATCTATGTATATGGGCATGTGGGTTGCGGGCTGGCTGCGGATATTGCCTCATTTCAGAACACCGGTGTTGAATCAGTATCACACCGATGCTCCCTACCTAGGCTCAACTGGTGAGATCCTAGTACCTGTATTGATACCCTTTGGGGAAACACTGATATGCGACCCCTTGCATGTGTATGCCTATTAGGTTACTGGGTTTTTTTAATATATATGGACAATCATCTGCCCTCCACCCATTATTGGATAGGAGAGATAGCTGGCCCTTCTGGGGACCCATGAGGGCCTGTAGCCCCCAAAGGGTTACCATTCATGCTCTTCTCTTTTTTCTTTTTTTCTTTTTTCTTTTATTACAGTTGAGCAGATACTATGGGCCCTTCTCATGGAATAGAGAAGCCCTGACCAGCCCATTTATGCAAACCCCTTTTCTTGCCTATGCACACATTGCGCATTACTTGCAATATTTGCTATTTGACCAACAGGGGAGATTTATATATATCTATATATTAGTATATGTGGAATTTTCCCCTGTCGGACACATTTGGTCTTTGTTTTTCCTTTTTTAACATGCAGATACCCCAATTCTCCAATATCTGGATGGGGGAACTAAACTAGATCAAACTCCTTCTATGGTTGCATTTATGTGGAAATCTGGACTGTCCTATCAGGCCCAGTCAATTCTGTGGGAGGCTCAGTGGTGACTGGTGAGGCGTGGTGGCGGCGGTGGCCCTCTCCCTGGACCACCATCCTATAGGTCGTTCCAACTCAATACGATCTAGGAGCTTAGTTTTTCTGCCTGTTGTCATATGCAAATCATTTACCCTGTTCTTTTCTCCCAAAGGTACCCCTGTGATCTGTTTTGCTGGTTTCTCTGTGTCTATGTATTTCCAAAGGATGTTTAAATAATAACTTCTATGTATTATATTATAGAAACATACTTCTCTGTACATGTGCCCCTGAAGAAAGGACAAGATCCTGAAACGCGTCGGGCTCTAAGAAGTTCACTGTTCATGATCGCATATCAATTGTTTTTATGTATCAATTGGATGTCATAGTTGGTTTATATGACTCTTTTTAATGTATTAATAAAAAATATGTTTTAATTATAATATAACTTCATATTCGGTCTGCCTTTATAGTCCCACTCACCTTATTGGGGGTATTGTGTTTGGTCGACAATTTAGTCTAGGGACGACGGCAGAAGGGTTATATACCCGGGTGGCTTAACCTAATACAGTTAAGGAATGATGCCCTAACTAAACCCTTCTCCACCATCTACAAAGCCCCATTGTTTTCTATTTGCGAGGGACTTGACACTCTAAAATCTAAACGGTGGGAGAAGGTTCTCGGACTAGAAGGAGAAGTCTGGGAGGACCTATGGAATTACCCCATGTCACATTTAGTATCTGCAAGGGATCATCTAATGTAAAATCCTTCATAGGATACACCTCATCTTCCAGCAGATGCACAGGATTTACCACTCAATTCCATCAGTCTGTTGGAGATGTGTGACTGACCTAATATATTTTGCCCACATATACATTTTGGCATTGTCCCTAGATTCAGACATTTTGGACCGATCTTTCACATTTCATTTTTACAGTAACTACTATTTCAATCCCATTGAGTATTGATATATGTATTTTGGGCCTGGTCTGTCCGCTGGCCCCTACTAAGGCACTTAGAGTTCTACTAGGACTTGACTTGCTTTATGCTTTGAAAGTCATAATACTAAAATGGACGTCCCCATTAACCTCCCCGCCAGACTTTTGGAAGAATTTGGTCAATCCAGCAATTCCACTCTATAAATTTACGTATGCCTCTAGGGGCTGCCCCAAGTAGCATCACGCTACTGTACATTGCCATAAATGAAGCGTTCCTTTTGTACACTTCAAAAAAGGTTTGTTCTAAACAAAAAAGAGAGAGCAATGTGATACACTGCATCATGCACCACACTGCCCCTAGTGCAGCCGGGAACGGACAGCTACCAGACCAGTAAAACTATTCGGCAGCTGTCTGTTCTTGTGTAAAAGGAGCCTCATATATCCAATGTTGAATTGCACATTTACCGTAAAGGTTATTGACATATGGATGGTATTTATGGTCAAAGTTGCTAATTAATTCTTCAAAGGATCTGGTTGACAGTGAAAATAGGAAAGGATCAAGCATAGAACCCCGGGGCACACCAGAAATAAGTAAAGCCATTGAAGGAAGCAGTAAAGTACAGAATGTTTGGGCATGTAAAATGTGAAATTCAGAAATGCAGTGTTTTTGACCAAACAAATGCATTGTAAGTTCATAGTATCATAAAATACAATATAACAGTATCCAGGCAATGATGGACCACAGACAAGTCTTCGCAATTAATTATATGTCTCAAGGAGATAAGCCAGAACAGAAATATCAGAGGGTGATTTAGATATTTTTATAAACAGTTCATTTTTAATTATTAGAAAGTTGAAAAAAAAACTCACACATCAATAAAGGTACAAAGTAAGCTTGCAGGTAGAGAGAAGGAACATCCCATACACAACATGAAAACGTGTGCATGGTGTAATATTCATACCACACACTACTGTATTGTAGAGATGCTGTATACAGTATCTTACAAAAGTGAGTACACCCCTCACATTTTTGTAAATATTTTATTCTATCTTTTCATGTGACAACAATGATGAAATTACACTTTGCTGCAATGTAAAGCAGTGAGTGTACAGCTTGTATAACAGTGTAAATTTGCTGTCCCTTCAAAATAACTCAACACACAGCCATTAATGTCTAAATTGCTGGCAACAAAAGTGAGTACAGGGGGTGCAGACATCACCAGGACAGAAAAGTACAGACAATAAAAACATTGTCAGAAGTTCTAATCACTTTCTTGTCCTAAAAAGATGGGATTTTAAAGCGCATTTCCACTTTTGGGGTTCAATTTGAAAAAAAAAAAAACACTACATGTTTGGTATGTGTTCCCATTCTTGCAACATACGTAAAAAATATATACATATATTTTCTTTTTTTTTTTTTTTTTTTTTTTAATGGTTTTTATTTATTTAAAAAAAAAAGGAATAGTTTACAGAGAACATGAATTGTCATTATACAATAAGGTAAAATAAACTGTAGAGGGGTACATCATAAGCAAACAGGTTGGCCCTGTATAGACACATTAGGAACTTGTGTGGGGACGTCAATAAAAGTCAAAAACCTAGAGAACCTCGAGGGCTACACATATGGGTTGAAAAAATTAAATCTTGGTCAACATTAGTAATATGTTTGCATGAGAACAGCTCTACTGATCACTAGTAGAGTTGAGCGAACCTCTGGAAGTTCGAGTTCTGCTGGTCCGGCCGAACTTCGGGACAAAGTCCGGGTCCGGGTCCGGACGGAACCCGAACGATCGCACGGACACCGAACCCCATTGAAATCCCCAAGCCACAGGCACGCTAGCAAGCCCAAGGCAGGCCTGGGCCTGGGCCTGAAACAGGGCTTCAAGCCGGCCTGGTCGTCTTGAGCTTGAAGGTCTCCAAGCGAGTTGAGATGATCACTAGTCATCTCGACAAGAGTACGTTTGTATAATGATTACAACTGGTTCTAAATTAAAAAAGTTGGGTATACACATCGGGAGCTCCAAGAGATCCAAAAACTGAAAATAACTGCAGGGGTGTGTTCAAGGATTACACAGATATGTCCCGGTTGGACAAACGAATACTACATGGGGAGATGTCAAATAAAATGGAATAACATATTACTGT